>JAVSCE010014355.1:0-24140 GCA_032199065.1 Smutsia gigantea | reverse complement strand
GTGTGATTGGAGAGATGACAATAAGAATTAGAAAAAGGAAAAATGCTCAACATTACTAATCATCAGGAAAATACAAATCAAAACCACAATGAGATTCCATCTGACACCATCAGGATGGCTGCTATCAAAAAAAGGGTTAGCTGAGATGTGGAGAAATTGGAATCCTTGGCAGTGAGAATGTAAAATGGTGCAGCCACTCTGGGAAACAGTATGGTGGTTCCTCAAAAAATTAAAAGAACAACCATATGATCCAGCAATACCACTCTGAGTATATGTCCAAAAGAACTGAAAGCAGAATCTTGTTCATATCAGCATTATTCACAATAGCCAAAAGGTAGGAGCAACTGAAGTGTCTGCCAGTGGATGAATGAATAAGAAAAATGTGGCATATACATACAATGGGATACACCGTTCAGTCTTAAATGGAAGGAAATTCCAACACATGCTACAATACAGATGAATCTTGAGGACATTATGCTAAGTGAAATAATCCAGTCACAAAAAGACAATACAGTAAGTATGATTCCACTTAGATGAGGTACCTGGAATAGACAAATTCAGAGACAAAAGGAGAATGCTAGTTTCCAGGGACTGGGACAGGAGAAAAATGAGCTATTGTTTGCAATGAAAGTTTTGCAAGATAAAAAGTTTTGCAAGATGTGAGTTCTGGAGGTTGGTTGCATAACAATGTTAATGTACTTAACAGTAAGAAATCTTAAAAGTGGTTAAGTTGGTAAATTTTGTTATATATTTTCCACAGTTAAAAAAGAAAAAAATTTTAGAAAAAGTTCCGGACATAAAGTTTAAGGGAGATTAGAAAAGAGAGGTGATGGCTGAGTAGGAAGGGGAGTGAACAACAAAAGGTAGTTCTGAGAATCACTCTTGAAGAAGAAGGTCTGTAACTAAAATTTAGTGGCAGCAACTAGGATGTCCCCCAGTAGCTGGACGGACAATGGAATAAAAAGAAATGAACTATCAAGCCATAAAAAGATGTGGAGGAAACTTAAATGCCTATTACTAAGTGAAAGAAGCCAGTCTGAAAAGGCTACATACTGTATGATTCCAAGGACGTGACATTCTAGAAAAGGCAAAATGTAGAGACACTAAAAAGATAAGCAGTTGTCAGGGGTTGTGTTGGGGATAGAGGGGGAGATGAATAGGCAGAGCACAGAGGATTTGTAAGGCATAAAATGTCATTCTCTGTATGATACCATAATGATGGGTCCATGTCATCATATACTTGTCCAAACTCACAAAATGTACCACACCAAGAGTGAACTGTAAACTATGGATTTGTGAACTATGGTGACAATTCTGTGTCAATGTAGGTTCATCAACTGCAACAGATGTATCACTCTGGTGGGGGATGTTGATAACAGGGGAGGCTATGCATTTAAGGGGACAGGAGATACATGAGAAAGCTTTGTACCGGCCCCTCAATCTTACTGTGAAACTAAAACTGCTCTAAAAAGAGTTAATTTTAAAATGTCCTGGGTATTTCCTGTTTGCCAGGTACCATGCTCAAATTTTATATATATATACACATATAAAATCTCTTCTCATCCTCACAACAGCCCTGTAAAATAAGATTATTGTCCTCATTTTAGAGATAAGGCCACTGAGAATAAAATGAATATTCTGCCAATGTGCCTGCTTCCTTTAAACCAGGGAGGTGAGATGTCAAAGAGCAGTCTCTTCTCTTCCAAATTTGTTGGCAGACAGGTAAATGCAGACCAGAGCCAGCCTAACCTACAGCCGTGCAGTGAAAGGGCAACAGGCTCCCCTTGGTGGCCTTGTAGCAGGAAGGCGAGAAGCAAGGCAGCCGGAGGAGAGCACAAGCCCTCTGACGCCTGCTCCTCCCTGCACTGCGGCCAACTCAGGGCCAACGAGTCACACCGGGAGGAACGGCCTTCCCCTGAACAGCAACCACTCCGCGCAGAGTCCCCAGGGAATGCCGCAGCGTCCTCCAGCACCTCAGGGCCCGTAAGCGGACAGTACACTGTTTGCTTCATTGTGTGGGGGAAAAAGACCTTTGTTAAATATATGGATGTATAAGACAACTTGATGAAGATCCTAATTTTGTTTTTGGTTTAAAATAGTGAGCCAAGCCGAAAAAGACAAGTATCAAATGATTTCACTCATATGTGGAGTATAAGAACAAAGAAAAAATACTGAAGGAACAAAACAGCAGCAGACTCACAGAACCCAAGAACGGACTAATAGTTACCAAAGGGAAAGGGACTGGGGAAAATGGGCGGGAAGGGAGGGATAAGAGGAAAAAGGGGGCATTACGATTAGCAGATGTAATGTTGTGGGGGCATGGGGAGGGCTGTACAACTCAGAGAAGACAAGTAGTGACTCTATAGCGTCTCACTACACTGATGGACAGTGACTGTAATGGGTTTGGTGGGGGGGGACCTGATGAAGGGGTAGTTCAATAACCATAATATTGCACATGTAATTGTAGATTAATGATAATAAAATAAATTATATTAAAAAAATAGGATTTTTGCTTAGAAAGTGTATAAAAGAATCTATTACTTCTGATAGGGGTACTGTACCTTTCTGTGTTCAAATGAAAATTGGTTTTAGTATTTAGTGTAGATGTAGTCTAGCAAATGTATTTGCAACTATTATGCGGACAATGCTGTGTGATACATACATTTTCAATGTATGAAACTTACTTCCCCCACAAAAACAAAGGTGGAGCAGGGGAAGAGAAAAGAGGAGGGAAGGCCCAGGCCCGCAGCCCTGGAAACCACTTTCCAGTTGCATTATCAGTCCTACTGCTTCATCCTGCCCCAGAGCCTCATCGTATATCATGTGATTTTTAGCCACTCCCACTAGTGGTGGCATATGTCGCCCCATCTCACTGATGCTGGGCTTGGCCATAGAGCTGCCCAGCCAATAGAATGTGGGTGGGAGGGACAGTGGGCCATTTCCATGCCAAGAAGTTTAAGAGCTTGCCATCTTGCTGCTCTGCCATCACCATGAGAAAAGAATCAGAGACACATGGAGCAGACCTGTCCCCAACGGTCTGCGTCTTGGATCCAAGCCCAGCACAGCCCAGCCCATATAAAGGACTCCAACCAAGAGCATGTGGATGAATGTTTAACAACCAGCTATTTGGTTGTTGTTGTTTTTTAAGGCCTGATTTGTAGCATTTGCAATTTCTGTGCTGTAAATACGGTTTTTATTATGGCTGATTTCAAGGTACCGTCATGATGTCACTGAAAACAGAGTTGGGAAGAGATGTGCAACTGCACACCATTCTGTAGTATTTCCACCATATAGATTCAATAGGCATAACAAACCTCCTGAGCATAAATAACAATGAAATGAAGTAAAATAATAAGGAAGTGATACATTTTTAAAATGTAATATCTTTGTTTTTAATACAATTTCTTTAATTGTATGTTCATACAATTTAAATTTTAACGATGGCCACGTTTTAACAACTGGATTACAAGATTCCATATCATGAGCTAGTATGAGTTGGGTCTAGCACATCACTCCCCATACTGACTCACAAATGTATAGTTGAGAATAAAGACTTTTAAGCCACTGCATTTTGGGGTAATTTGTTATACAGCAATATCATGGCAATAGCTAACCTCAAATCTGTGTCAAAATATCCACCAAGACCTCCTCTCCATGACTAAAGGGTCACATATGAGGCTGCAGCCTCAGGGTTTGGGTAGGCACTTCCTTGCCCCATCAAAGGATCTGATGAAATTGGCTTGGAATCCAATCTAAGCACTAAGCTGGAAGTCAGCATACTGGAGAGCAAGCTTACACAGGATACTTCCCGTCCTGTCCTCGTCCTGACCCTTGACCTGCCCCTGTCCAGACCACTGACGGCCCTCACCGCCTACCCTGTGTAATGCTGACCCCTCTGGCTCAGCGCCACAGCCTCTGATGGTTCGTATGTGCCCCACACTCTACCAAGGGCCACAACCCCACTGAAAATCTCAGCACCTTCTAATAGCTCCACCCAGAATACGACTTTGCTTCTGTTAGTATGACAAGGAGAAATTGGCACTTCCTCCTTCATCACAGTGATTCTGGAATATAAAATATGTTCTCTCAATCTGCACACCCCCACCCCCACCCCAGATTCTTCCTCTTGGAATACACTTGCCTGGAAGCAGGCCAATTTGGCAAAAAACACCTTGGCAAAAGCCAGTTTGCCAAACGATCCTATTACTAGATGACCAGTTTGCCAGACTATTGAAGATGTTTTTGATGTTTCCCTTTCATCTCACAACTGGAACCTGTCAGCCCAGCTCAGCTCCGCTGAGTTCAGTTTCCTGAATATCACGTGTTTCAGGGACCTGCTCTTCTCCAATGCCCAGCTGTTTTAAGTGGGTAGCCTCTTAAATGTGGTTCCCTGTGTTTAATTTCTTGAACTTGTTGTCTGCCCTGGTCCCACCAGCAAAATTCTTGTAATTGGTGCCCTTGACCAGGTTAACAAATTTGTCTGACTATTTTGGATGGACGGTCTGACAGTTTTTGGATTAATTTTGACTTAGCTGATTTTTAGCAAACTGGCCTGTAGCCCTTCCTACTTCCCAACAGCTAAGACTGAAGGCGTGACATTCAAGACTCCCATCAGTGCCCTCATCTCCTACTGCATCTTCCTCCCCCAGGTCAGCCTGCTCAGGCACAGCATGCACCTTATTCTCACTCTCCAGCTGCCCCTCAGGTGGTTACTTCTTGCTCTGAATTCACAGTGTGTCAGTGTAAATACTCATTTGGCAATTGGTCATCTGGCATTTGGGAGGGTGTTGCATATCCTAGTGTGTGATTCCCAATGACAGGTTGGCCCTACCGTGGGTAAGCATGGGTTCTTGTGGGAGACAGAAAATCCTAGCTATGAACAGTGGTTTGCGGCTCTCACAGGGCCACAGTACATAAACACAGTACATCAGTGGTATTAAATTTCATGGAGAGGGGCCTGGCGATTAGGAAAGAAATGTTTAAGAAGGCTCCCTGGGGGGCAGGCAGTGATAATAAAAGATAGGTTGAGAAACACTGCTCTAGTGTATAAGACATAAGACATCATTTGGGAAAATATTAAGCAGTTTTTTTACATTATGGACTGAATGTGATTTTTAAGCATTTGGGCTGGGGGATCTGGTATTGTTCATAAAATACAGCACACCATAAAGCGGGTCCAGAAGGTACAGTGGGGTGATACAAACTTTCCTCTGCTGTTCTAATGATATCATACTTGGCCTCCTATCATGTGGGGCACTGAAAATGATTTTTTACCCCTGAAAAGGGTAACATTTACCACTCCAACCAGTGGGGGAGTGACCTAGGAAGAAGACTCTACCACTAAGGTTTGGAATGCCACCTCTAGGAGGCAGGAGCTGGACACCGGGGGCTTAGCTCAGGTGAGCAGTTGTGCCTTCAGGAGGATGAGGTTCTGCTTTCTTCCCCTTGTGGATGGAGTAGAGGATACCATAAGTCTCATCACGTGACAAGAACAACTTCTTTGTGGAAAATGATCATGAGGGTAAGGGAAAAATTTAAGAGTTGAAAATTCAGCTGTGGTGTGAAGACCTACCTAAGAAATATGTGATTTCCAGAGAAATGCCATTCTTCATGGAAATAGAATTCTGGGGGAAGCCTGGAGGATAGGCATACAACAATTTCCATATTTAAAGATTGTAGATGCCCAAAGGTTTGGGGGACTGCCCTCCCCAATGCCAAGGGTCTGCTACTAAGAACCCACACCATTGGGTGTGCACGCCATGGGCAAGAGCCCTATAGAGGCATGACATTCATCACTCATGACTGCACAGGATCACACAGCAAAACTGTCTATACTTCACTAGACACTTGTGGGGAGCCATGTTTGGTCACTGCTTGATATAAGTGAAGCCATGTTGTGAACTTCCTCCATATTGTAGAGAGAACTTGTTTATCCTGCAACTTTCGTCCTTGTACAAGTTGTTTTGAGACGTGAATGTCTGGGAACAGAGTAACCGTTCCTTGGTCCTGGGAACGGGGAACTTAAGAAAACAACTCTCTGTATGATAAGGTAGTGTCTTTGTTGTAATGCCAATATACTTTGGATAGTTTCATAAGACTGCATATATACCAAAGAGAAATAAAGCATTTTGGCTTTATGCACCAACAGACTGCCCTCCTGCGATCTTTGTATATACAACCTTCGCCCCCCATTCAGGTACTGTTCGACTCCTGCCGGCAGGCTCTGGCAGAAAGTGGTGCCCAAACAGCGACCTGAATACGGGGGACAACGGTGACGGGCCACTGCAGGAAAAGGACGTGTCCGCTTAGAGGCCACAGCGAGCCGGGGGTGGAGCAGTGAAAGCACAGGTTCAGTAAGAAGAGCATCAGACACAGTGAGTACTCCTGGGGAATGGAAGTAGCAGGATGCTCTTTGTAGATATGCTTAAGAACATGCCCCGTGCTCGTGGAGCAGAAGTAGGGCAGCTGCAGCTTACGCAGTTTTTAGAATTTGTGAAAAAAGCCTGCCCAAAGGGGGCAGAACTGGAGGGGTTCATCTGCTCAGGGTAAGCAGGACCTTCGGAAAATTAATATAAAATGAGGAATGCCCCGTCACAGGAACTTGAGTATAAGCAATTGCTACAGGGATTACTCCTCTCCACAGGCGTAAAAATGAAAGAAAAACTTTTAGTTGACTTATTTGCTTTGGTTAAACAACATTGTCCATGGTTTAAATCTCAATCCCACTTATAGTTTAATTCTGAAGCTTAGAGGTAGAAGCATAAAAGTCACCAATGGACAATCAGCAAAATTTTTGCACTTTGTGCAAGAATGTTGTCTTTGGCTCCCTGAAGAAGAAACTTAATTGGCAGATAGGGAGAAGTATGCTTTTACTGTACCCTCCTTTAATTTTCAAACTCCTTTAGAGAGATTCCAATAGAAAGTACTTCCTCAAGGAATGTTATACGGCCCTATAATTTGTCAGAATTATGTGCACAAGGCTCTCTTATCCCCTCCCTGCGTGAGCCAGGAGCGGTCTCTCCTCTCACTGTATGTCTAAATAAAAGCCTCCCCTTAGCTCTCCTACCTTGACTGTTAAGTTCATTCTTCAGCTCTGCAAACAAGAATCCCAACATCATTTTCAGGGGCTCGTCCGAGATAACCTCAGAGGTGAGTATCGGCATCCAAGCCTGCCTTTTCTTTCACTGTCCTCAGAGAAGGAAGCCGTCTATGGCACACAACATTGGGCGCTCGTCAGCCACTTAAATGGGACTAGCCCGGCTGCCGATCTCAGTCTCAAGCGACAGGTTCCCCTGCGTCCCCTCAGTGGATCCCCCATCTCCCTTGGGAGCCGGGAATGTCACCTGAGTGGAGGCCAGGATTCCCTTTCAGAGGCATCTCCTTGGATGCGAGGGACTGAGGAAAGCCGGGGGCAACCGCGAGAGTCCAGGCTGAGGCTGCACTTCAGCGGCTTCTCAAAGGTCCGCATGTCTGGAATCAGACCCCGACAGCCCGGCTGGGTATCCATGAGGAGTGACTCTTTCTGTCTCTCTGACTTCCAGCCTGCTTCTCCAGGCTGCCCTGGCCTCTGAGTGAGGCAAGGGGCGTTCCTAACTTTCTTCTAACTTCATCAGTTTCACGGAACCTGATGCCCACCACTGAAAGGTAAGAAATTGCTCTTATTCCTGGCTAAATGCTGTCCTCTTTCTCTCATAAAAGGTGTCTGTGCACTCGTTAGCCACTTAAAAGACGATTAGCGTCGGCGACCAGTTTTAAATCTCTGATTAGAGAGGCTTGGCCCCTGAAAGAAGTATGCAATATAATGTTATGCAGCTAAATATATCTTGCCACAAGGAAAGAAAATAGTCAAAAGTCCCGTGAACTACTACAATATGGAACTAGTTTTCTAAATTCTTTTAGTGAAAATCTATTCTACTTATTGAGTTCATCATTATCTTCAAATATTTGAGAGGTTTTTAAACTAGACTCCCTGAAACGGAAGAAATTTATCTTCTGCAATACAGCCTGGCCTTAAATAACTAGTGCTAGAATGGTACTTGCATTTCATTTCCAGCCCCTGGACAAACACAGTCCCTATCAGCACAGAGCCTTCATCGGCTCCTTTTAGTCTGAGACCACCTAAACCTCAACCCAGTTATGTGAATTTCTCACCCTTAAAATGTATTCTTGCAACTGAAATACTTTTAATCAAGTAAGCTAAAAAGAAAGAGGGCAATTGAATATTAGTAACTCAAATCTTTGTATCAGTTTAAGTATATATTCTTTTATGAAAAGTATTGCTAACTGTAACCATTATGTCTCAGTCTGTATGTTTGTTTAAGTGTGTAAATAAAAAATGTTTTTCTACCTCCGGATAGTATTAATAAAATTAACTTAAAAACAAGCGCTTGTGAAAATTGGGCATTCTAAAACTTCCAGAAGATTCTAATAAAAGATATTAAGCATTAATGCTAATTTAAGTTTAACTGAAACGGACATGTCCTATGGTTATCAGCTACCTGTTTAGCTAAAGTCATTTCAATTGATGTTATCTGTTAAATTTTTCAAGAAAAAATGCTTAAGCTTAACCCTGTGTAATGTAAAAGTTTTTATAAGTAATCTAGCATAATTGCTAAAGAGTGTGTAAACAAGTGAAACAAATGAACATCTTAATAATAATAATATATTAATGTATAACCGGTGTGTATCTGCAAACAGCCTGAGAATTTTTGTGGTAACCAAAATTCTTAGAGTTTTGCTAAGTTATATGAAGATGTTTTGTGCTCAGTAAAAATTGTGCTGTAAGGCACATTTCCAGAAATGATAAAAAGTGTTCATTGAAAGTTAAAGTACCTAATGTTTTAAGTCCTAATTAAAACTACTTAATATAATAAAGAAGACATCTCTGCTTGCTAGAAAAGATGTGTGTTTAATAAAAATAAAAGAAGGTGTAGAGAGTAAAAATTCATTTTGTTGAGGGTAAAAGAATGTAACTTCTTAAGTACAGCTGTTTATTTAAAAGAACTCTGAATGTAAAAGAAAGTTGTAGAAAGTTTGTGGAAGTTGATACAGTCATGCAATGTGAAATTAAGGCAAATGAGTCTCAATATTAAGTACACAGCAAAATTAGAATTTTGTTTTCATTTAAAGGCAAAGTTTTCTTAAACTGATTAGTCTGCTCTTAATGTTAAGAGATTGCAAAGAACTTTCTAATTGTTTTTATCAAAGCAGTTTCTCATGCTTAACGTCTCACTGAGTTCTCTGAGTATTTAAAAAAATAAAATCTTCATATTAAAAGGACTGTAAGCCAAGTGTTCTTAACAACTAAGTAACCTGTATTTGCATTTAAGCCTTTTTATTCTCATTCTGGTTAAATACCTATAATCCTATTTAAGCAAGTACCAAAGAAACTTTCTTCTGACAACTTTCCAAAATCAAATTCAAAAAGGTGCTTTTTACCCCTAGTTAACTCTGATATTTTCCAAAGGGCCCCTGGAAAATGTCAGAGAAATTTTCTCTTCATTAGAGAAAGTATGTGGCTAATTCAGCTTATTTATCGATATATAATCACTTGCTTAATTACCTGGAAAGCACTGTCAAAGAGAATGATGCCAAACTTTGTTGCTGGATGTTCTGTGTTGCAAAAATATCCAAATTTCCTTATGTCAATTGTCTTGTGGTAAGCTCTCCTCAGATCTTTAGCCACTCTCATATACAAGTCTTTTGTCATTTATAGTCACTGTTTTGTTGCTCCTGAACTAGTGAAGAGCTGGATTTCAGCAGAACAAATATTAAAGATTAAGTAAACTACAGAAGATGGTTTCGTGGTGCGGGATGCATCCTTCCTGCTCTAATAGATTATCCTGAAAAAAACATGAAAGACTTCTCCGAGCTCTACCGTCTGATTGTGACAACTTGAGGCTTTGGATCCCGCCTCTGAGGCAGTTACAGTGGCATTCATTCTGCTGGACTTATCATTAGAATGCAAAAAGAAAAATATCTAAGCTGGCCTGTGCGTACAGTGAGACAACGAATTTGACTGCTTCTGTATTATCTGAACTCAATCAAGAGCTAAGAGAAGTGTGTGTTGTGGTGCTTCAGAATCGTGCTATTATAGATTATCTGCTGTTAAAAAAACATATGAGATGTGAACAGTTTCCAGGAATGTGTTGTTTTAATTTATCTGATTTTTCTGCTTTTGCTATATATCTGTATTCCTGTTCTATTAATGTGTGTACTTAATTTAATTAGTAGTTTGTTAAAACCTATACATGTCTCATACTTAAAATTACTGTGCATCATAATCCTTTCAACAAGTACAGTCGCAGAGAGGCCATCAGATGAGAAATTGGGGGCCAACAAATGTGAGGCTTAGAACCTCACCCTCCAGTTCAGAGAGAAATCTTCTGCACCTGTGGATGTTTTGCTGCTCTTGCCCAGCTCAGATCAAAGCTCAGTCTATAGGCATAGACGTGCTCACCTGCAATTACCTTCTAATTGCACTAAATTTATTTTCTATCTTTATTCTACTTCATGTAAATTCAATAAATAGACTTATTTTATACTGCAGAATATAGGGAAGTAAACTTTGTTAAAAGCCTACTGTTAGAAACTATCTACTTGCTATATTCTCTATTATATCTGTGTACTACTTGACCAAAAAAAGGGGGGGCGGGGATGTTGGAGTTCTCACAGAAGAATGTGTAGCTGTTAATTTGGAACTTTTTGTTTTGTGTCAGCCTGAGTCTGCAAACAGCTCAGGCTGCAGACCTATTATCTCAAGCAAAGTAAGTCTAAGGAGGTTGGCTGCACACCCCAGACTTCAGGGGACGGAGTTGAACCACAGTTCAAGGAACTGTATCAACGTAGGGACTGCTCTGTGTTCTTTTTCTCTCCCTGGGAAAGAATAATTTAGCCTTGAAGTCTGGGAAAGAATGATTTAGCCTCCTTCTTCCATGCTTTTTAAAATTAGTTCTAAGAACCTGGCTTACAGTTGCCGGAGACATACATGGCTTGCAGCTATATGTGTCCCCTCCCCCAGTGCCAGAATAGAGGCTGGTAGTCAAAGACGGGTAAGACTGGCAAAGGGAGATACCAACCTAAGACAGGACACAAACCATGCTGTTTGAAGTCTGATGACGGGTAAGGATCTCCTTTGTGCCTCTCAACATAAGACAGGCACAGTCTTCTATTATGACAATAGAGTTTGTCATAAAAAATAAAAAAGGGGAGATGTGGGGAGCCGTGTTTGGTCACTGCTTGACATAAGTGAAGCCGTGTTGTGAACTTCCTCCATATTGTAGAGAGAACTTGTTTATCCTGCAACTTTCGTCCTTGTACAAGTTGTTTTGAGACATGAATGTCTGGGAACAGAGTAACCGTTCCTTGATCCTGGGAACGGGGAACTTGATTAAGAAAACAACTCTCTGTATGATAAGGTAGTGTCTTTGTTGTAATGCCAATATACTTTGGATAATTTCATAACAAGACTGCATATATACCAAAGAGAAGTAAAGGATTTTGGCTTTCTGCACCGACAGACTGCCCTCCTGTGATCTTTGTACACACAAACCCTCGCACCCCATTCAGGTACTGTTCGACTCCTGCTGGCAGGCTCTGGCAGACACTAGATACTTTTTAATGTTTACCTTATGCACTTGAAACTGGGGAAGCTAACCACCTGATAGGATGGCTCTGCATCATTGATGTATCATCTTTTTTAACGTTCATCACTGCCCTGTGTCAGCAGGTACTTCACTATATCACCATTTTACCATAACTTAACCCAGTTATGAGGGGCCCAGAACCATGTATCCACAGCACCACCCTTCGCTGTCATGTGTGCACTTTCCTATTTGACCTGGTCATTTCCTGGAGGGCAGGGATGGTGACGTATGTCACACAGCCGACATCACCTGGCCCTGGAGGCCTGAGGGATGAATAGACTTGAGCTGTCCAGAGCCCCCGTGCCATGGCCCTCCTTTAGCCATCATTCCCCTCTCTGCTCAGACAGGCAGCTTGAAGCACAGTTAATTCCACAGCCTTTCACAGAGAAGCAGAGCCCATAGCACAAAGCCACCCACTGCAGTAATAACAGGGCCTATCTGCACAACTGAAAGTCACTAGCATCTTAGTGACAGAGCTTTCTTGTGTCAGTCCCAAACTTCAAAAATTGGTTGAACTGTGGGTAACCACACCTAGGAGAGCCAAAAAAAAATGCGCAAGGAGTTTTTTCAAAGTGCCTAAATAACCCTCTTACCTTCTGGCCAGCCCGAAGTCAATTATCTTAATTTGGTGTCCTGTCTGATTGACACACAGTATGTTCTCTGGCTGGGAAAGAAAAAGAAATCTGTTTAGCTCAATCAACAGGTAAGAAGGTCTGCAACTCCCACACTTACATTAATAGGTCTGTTTGCAGTCCCCAAGGGAAATGAATAGCTCACTGCAGCACTACAGGGATATATAGACAGTGAAAATAAATAAAGTAGACTGGTGTGAGACAATAAGGAGTGGTGTGGACTGTGAAAAAGTGGAGGACCCCTGCATATGTAATGCAGTTCTGCTGGTCACCATGCAGGAATGCAGGCCCAGTTGCCAAAGTTCCTTAGTCTTCAAAAAAGCCAGAAATACAGATTTCTTTATGTGAAAATTCTGTGCTTTTAAATGTTGACAACTAAATCAAATTTAAATATACATTCTCCTCTATGCTGCAGATTTGGCCCATAGGCTGCTTGTTTGAGACTGTTGGCTTGGGGTGGTGGTCCCAAACTTTGGCTGCACATTAGAATTATCAGGGGAACTCTCAAAAGTCCCAATGCCCAGGCCCCAATCCTGAACAATTACATCCCAGAGTGGGACCAAAGCTTCAATAACTGGGTTAAGGACATCAGAGCTGCTAAATGTCCATCTTTTTTTGTGGTGATAGCTGTGACACGTGGGATAAAGATCATGGTCTTGACATGCTCCTCCCCTTAAGTCTCTCAGATCAGCTCTGAGGCCCTGAGAGAGCCTGGAACAACACCTACTGCTTGTGCAGGACAAATTTGGATAGTGGTGGGGGTGGGCGCAGATGTAGGGTGTATGGTAGAAAGGACCTGGAGGCGTGAGGCCCTCCATGCTGAAACCTCAGAGTCTCCATCTATAAAAAAGGAATAATAACTCATTGATATGAGGATCAAATGACATAATACGCATGAAGCATTGCAGTTTCCAAAGCAAATGTAGGTACTGTTTCTCCCAGTAAAAGGTCTTATTGTTATTAATGTTATGAATGGAGTTGTACAATTCTTCAGATGTTTAAAATCTCTGTGTCTTCTTTATAAGGTCTAGAACAACATTGTCCAATAGAAATATAATGGAAGCCACATATATAATTTAAAATATTCTAGCAGCATTATTGAAATATAAATTACATAAATAATTATATTATAAAATTCACCATTTTAAAGTGTAAAATTCCATGGTTTTTAGTATATTCAGAGTTGTGTGATGATTATTATAATTTTAGAACATTTTCATACTTAAAAAAAAAAACCCATACCCGTCAGCTCTCTCCATTTTCCCTTTAGCCTCAAATCCTGGCAACGACTAATGTATTTTCTGTCTCTGTGGATTTGCCTTTTCCAGACATTTCATATAAATGGAATCATAAAATTTTAGCCTTTTGCATCTGGCTTCTTTCACTTATCATAATGTCCTCAAGGTTTATCCATATTGTAGCACGTGTAAGTACTTCATTCCTTTTCATAGTGGAATAATGATATTCTATTGTATGCATCTACCGTATTTTGTTTATCTATCCGCCAGTCAGTGAACGTCCAGGTCACCCCCACTTTCTGGCTGTCATGAACGATGCTTAAGAACACTTGCACACAAGTTTTTGTGTTGACTTACATTTTCAATTCTCTTGAGTATATGCCTAAAAGTGAAATTGCTGGCTCATATGGCAACTTTACGTTTAACATTTTAGGAACTGCCAAACTGTTTTCTAAAGTGGATGCACAAGGTTATAATCCCATCAGGAATGTATAAAGGTTCCAATTTCTCCACATTCTAGCCAACCTTTCTTCTGACCTGTTATTATCATTTTTATTTTAGCTAGTCTAATGGGTGAAATAGTATCTCATTGTGGTTTTCATTTACATTTCTCTGACTAATGATGTTGAGAATCTTTTCATATGCTTATTGTCCATTTGTATATCTTCATTGGATAAATGTCTATTCAAATACTTTGCCCACTTTCAAATTTGTCTTTCTATTATTGAGTTTTAAGAGTTCTTTATATTTGCAAGATACAAGTTCCTTATCAGATATATGATTTGGAAATATTTTCTCCCATTCATGGGCTTTCATTTCATTTTCATGATGGTATCCTTAGAAGTATAAAAGTTTTTAATTTTGCTGAAGTCTAATTTATAGATGTTTATTTTCCAACTTGTGCTTTTGAATCATATCTAAAATACCATTGTTTAATCCAAGGTCACAAAGATTTACTCATATGTTTTCTTCTAAGAATTTTATAGTTTAACTCTCACATTTAGGATCCACTTTGAGTTAATTTTGTATGTAGTGTGAGGTAGGGGCCTAACTGCATTCTTTTGCATGTGGATATCAAGCATGGTGTCCCTGCACTATGCTGGGACATTTGTTGAAAAGATTATTCTTTCCCCATTTAATTGTCATGGCACTGTTGTCAAAAATCAATCAACCACAAATGTATGGGTTCATTTTTGGACTCTCAATTGTACTTCATTGGCCTATCTGTCCTTCCTTACATTCATAACATATTGTTTTGATTTCAGTATCTCAGTAGTAAGTTTTTAAAATTGGGAACTGTGATTCCTCCCAATGTGCTCTTTTTCAAGACTGATTTTGTTATTTTTGTCCCTTGAACCTCCACCTGAATTTTAGCAAAAACACATTAATTTCTGCAAAAAAAGCCAGCTATGATTTTGATAGGGATTGCGTTACATCTGTAGATCAATTTAGGGAGTCATCTTAATAATATTAAGTCTTCTAATTCATGACAATGGGATGTCATTCCATTTACTTAGGTCTTCTTTAGATTCTTTCAACACTGTTTTAATTTTCAGAGTTAGGAATTGACCTCTGTTAAATTTATTCCTAAGTATTTTATTCTTTTTGATACTATTGTAAATGGAATTGTTTTCTTAATTTTATTTACAGCTTGATTGTATTCTAGTATATAGAAATACAGTTGATTTTTGTATATTTGTCTTATATCCTGCAAACTTCCTAAACTCATCTATTCCAATAGTTTCTCTCCACCCTCCTTGGGATTTTCTGTATACAAGATCATGGCATCTGTGAATAGAGACAATTTTACTTCTTCCTTTCAATCTGGATGCCTTTTACTTCTTTTCTTGATTAATTGCCCTGGTTAAACCTCAAGTACAGTGCTTAATAGAAGTGGTAAGAGCAGATATCCTTATCTTGTTCCTGACCTTAAGGGGAAGCATTCAGTCTTTTACCATTAAGTATAAAGTTAAATGTGGGTTTTCATAGATGGCCTTTATCAGGTTGAGAAAGTTCCCTCTATGCCTAGTTAGTTTAGTATTTTCATTATGAAAAGTTGCTTGATCTTGTCAAGTGCTTTTTCTGTATCTGTTGGAATGAGGATGTGATTTTGTCACATTCTATTAATATGGCAAATCACATTGATGATTTTCATTTGTTAAACTAACCTTGGATTCTTGGGATAAATCTCACTTCGTCATGTGTATAATACTCTTTATATGTTTCTTTATTTGGTTTGCTACTATTTTATTGAGAATTTCTGCATCTATATTCATAAAGGATATTGGTCTGTAGTTTTTTGTTCTTACATGTCTTTGGTTTCAAGATAAGACTGGCCTCATTAAATGAGTTAGAAAGTGTTCCCTTCTCTTTTTTGGAAGAGTTTATGAAGAACTGGTGTTAATTCTTCCTTCCTTGCTTTGAGTTTAACTTGCTCTTCTTTTTCTAGCTCCTTAAGGTAGAATGTTAGACTATTGATTTAAGACTTTTCTTCTTTTTTAATATAGGTGACTGCAAAATTTTCTTCCTGCTTTAGATGTCTCCTGTAAGTTTTGGTATATTGTGTGTTCTCATTTTCATTCATCTCAAAGTATTTTCTAAAACTTAATTTTAATAATATATTTTATTTAACCCAGTATATCTGAACTATCATTTCAATAGGCTATCAATATATATTTCTCATTCACTTTTTATAGTCTTTGAAATCCACTGTGTATCTTATATTTACAGCACCTCCCAAGTACTAAATTTTCACCAGAAATATTTTTGATGTATTTAGATTTCATGAATTGTGTTTAGATTTTATGAAATTCATGGTTGAAAAGTAAATTCATATATTGAAGTTGTTCCAAAATACAAGTTTACTAATAACTGAATAGAGTGTCATTTTTTAAATTTAAATCAATCAAAATTAATAAAATATGAAATTCAACTTCTCAGTCACAGTAGCCACATTCAAAGTGCTGAGCGGCGCACTGACTGGTGACTACTGTACACTGGGCGGGGCGGCTCTGGGGCCCTCCCCAGGTTTCAGGACATACAATGTCCCTAGGAGGCAGGTATTATTATTTCCCATTTTGCAATTGATGAGCTTATGCAAGATCAATCAGTAAGATCAAGGAACTTATGCAAGATCTCATGGCTGGGAGGGACTGAACCAACACAAGCCCTTCTCCTGGCTGGGAAATGGACCTTGGCAATTATTGCCTCTGGCTGCAGAGACACAGGGAATGCCCCAAAGGCTTTTCCTTGACCCAGAACCACAGGGCAGAATACTGAGCTTCCACTAACTTCCCAACCAACAGAACAGCTGACTTAAAAGCCCTGGAATTAGCTCTAGTGAGCAGGGGAAACCAATGTCAATTCCCCATCATCCCCACTATTTTTCTAAGTACTCCAAGCTTACAGTCTGATGTCAGTCAGGGAAGATGGCCAATGTGTACCCACACAGGTCCAGGAAACCCACTTCCCATCTTCTGTGAGGAGCCACTGAAATTCCTGAAAGGGGTTGTAGAGAAATGCCCTCCTGTTGGCCCAGCTGAGTGGGAAATCACAGAAATGTCCACCATGTATCAAGTGCTTCCTACCAGCCAGGCACTGCACCCAGTGCAAGATACTCCTAGGTCAATCCTAGTAGACAAAAGAAAGTGTGATGCATTCATTCAGTGGAGTAAGACAAGGCACTTAAAGAGGTGAGAAAAGATGTCTGCAACATACTAGTAACTAAAAAAGGCAAGTTTTAAACAGGACAGAGTACAATCCCCTTTGTGTGTGTTTGTGTATCATGCCAAATTGTTAATAGAGAAAACCTCTCGGCATGGAGGTGGGGGGAAGAACTTTCACTGTGTATTTTATACATTTCTATATACATGTCTATATTTGTGACTGCAGCATAAGTTCCAATTTTAATTTTAAAAACTAATCTTAAAGATATCTTTAAAGAAAAGAAGATCGAAAAAGATGGCGGCGTGAGAGGTGAGACAGAGGCTTCCTCCTAAAACCTCATATAATATGAAAATAAAGCTACACCAACTACTCTTCAAAGAGCAACAGGAAAGAGGACGGCAACAAACTGCATACACCTGGAGACAAGAGCACCCCTCAAAGAAAAGGGTAACGTACTAAAGCTGTGGTCCTGTGGGATCCAAGCCCTTCCCCCACCCCAGCTCACCAGTGGGAGGAACAGGAACAGAGCAGGGAGGGAGTGGAGATGTGGGACTGCTGAATACCTAACTCTGGAGATCAGCTCTGGGAGCACAGACCTACATTTCATGGTGCTTGCATGATACTCTTGTAATTAGGGGGTTGGAAAGCTAAGACAGGCAGAATTCCTGGAGAGACTAAGAATCCAGCTGCTTGTGAAAGCAGGCATCCATACCCAGCTGCTCTGGGACAAGAGAAGGGCGGGCAGTCTGAGAGACTTCCTAACAAAGAAGTCCTTAGCAAGAGAGCTACTAAATGGGCAAGGATTGCGCGGAGCTTACTGCTCAAAAGAAAGGACAGGCAGACAAAATTGTCCGGGTGCACTCTGCCCAGCAGGTTGGGAGCTTTCACGATCTTCAGGTGCTCCAGCTCCCTGGCTGCCTACACAGCTCCAAGAACCCCTTCTGTGACAGGCAGACTTGTGCGCCTTTCTTCTGGCCAGCCCCACTGGGCTTGTAAACCGAGAAATCCTTCCCTGGTGTTAGGCCAGCCAGAGGGAAGATCTGTCTATTAAAAGCGCAAAGCACAGAGGCTTATACCTGTGTGCTCAGCCCACTGGTTCAGGCAGTGGGGACAGGCATAGCAGCCAGGAACCAGCAAACACCCCTTTCCTCCCCGGAGGCACCAATACCACTCCCCTACAATCCCCGCATTGCTTCAGGGGCTGAGCAGCTCCAGAGAGTAGAGCTTCTGGGCACTAGAGGGCGCCATACACAAATATGAAACGCCAAAGGAACCTGGTCCAGAGTAAAATTATGAACACAACTCCTGAGAAAGATTTAAATGATATGGACCTTATGACTCTCCCTGACAGGGAGTTCAAAATAAATATCATTAACATGCTCATGGAGGTATGGAAAGACATTCAAGAACTCAGGAATGAATTCTGGTCAGAGATCCAATCATTGAAGAACACAATGGACAGTATTAAAAGCAGACTGGATACGGTGGAGGAGACAATAAATGAAGTAGGAACTAGAGAAGAGGAATATAAAGAAGCTGAGGCACAGAGATAAAAAAGGATCTCTAAGAATGAAAGAATATTGAGAGAACTGTGTGACCAATCCAAATGGAACAATATTCGCATTATAGGGGTACCAGAGGAAGAAGAGAGAGAAAAAGGGATAGAAAGCGTCTTTGAGGAGGTGATTGCTGAAAACTTCCCCAATCTGGGGAAGGAGATAGTCTCTCAGGCCATGGAGGTGAGCAGATCTCCCAACACAAGGGACCCAAGGAAGACAACAGCAAGACATATAGTAATTAAAATGGCAAAGATCAAGGATAAGGACAGACTATTAAAAGCAGCCAGAGAGAAAAATAGGATCACATACAAAAGAAAACCCATCAGGCTATCATCAGACTTCTCAGCAGAAACCTTACAGGCCAGAAGGGAGTGGCATGATGTATTTAATGCAATGAAGCAGAAGGGCCTTGAACCAAGAGTACTTTATCAGGCAAGATTATCATTTAAAGTTGAAGGAGGGATTAAACAATTCCCAGATAAGCAAAAGCTGAGAGAATTTGCCTCCCACAAACCATCTCTATAGTGTATTTTGGAGGGACTGCTATAGATGGAAGTGTTCCTACAGATTAATGGCTGTCACCAGAGGTAATAAAACCACAGTAAAGAAAATTGAAAAGCTAATTACTAAGAAAATGCAAAATTAAATTAACTATTCCCAAAGTCAATCAAGGGATAGACAAACAGTACAGAATATGATACCTAATATATAAAGAATGGAATAGAAAGAAAAAGGAGGAAACGAACAAACGAAAAAAGAACCTTTTGATTGTGTTTGTAAAAGCATATTAAGTTAGTTGTTAGACTTTTAGATAGTAGGGAAGTTAACCTTGAACCTTTGGTAACCACGAATCTGAAGCCTGCAATGCGAGTAGGTACATACCTATCCCTAATCACCCTAAATGTAGATGGACTGAATGTACCAGTCAAAAGACATAGAGTCACTGAATGGATAAAAAAACAAGACCCATCTATATGCTGCCTTCAGGAGACTCACTTTAAACCCAAAGACATACACAGACTAAAAGTGAAGGGATGGAAAAAGATATTTCATGCAAACAACAAGGAGAAAAAAGCAGGTGTTGCAGTACTTCTATCAGACAAAATAGACTTCAAAACAAAGAAAGTAGCAAGAGATGAAGAAGGACATTACATAATGATAAAGGGGTCAGTCCAACAAGAAGATAGAACCATTATAAATATCTTTGCACCCAACACAGGAGCACCAGCATGTGAAACAAATACTAACAGAATTAAAGGAGGAAACAGACAGCAATGCATTCATTTTAGGTGACTTCAACACACCACTCACTCCAAAGGACAGATCAAACAGACAGAGAATAAGGAAAGACACAGAGGCACTGAACAACACACTAGAACACATGGACCTAACAGATATCTACAGAACTCTGCACCCAAAAGCAGCAGGATACACATTTTTCTCAGGTGCACATGGAACATTTTCCAGAATAGACCACATACTAGGCCACAAAAAGAACCTCAGTAAATTCAAAAACATTGAAATTCTACCAACTAACTTCTCAGATCACAAAGGTATAAAACTAGAAATAAATTTTAGAAAATCAAAAAAGCTCACATATACATGGAGACTTAACAACATTCTCCTAATTAATCAATGGGTTAACGACCAAATCAAAACAGAAATGAAAGAATATATGGAGACTCATGATAACAACAACACAAAGCCACAACTTCTGTGGGACGCAGCAAAGGCAGTTCTAAAAGGAAAGTATATTGCAATCCAGGCCTATTTAAAGAAGGAAGAACATTTCCAAATGAGTAGTCTAAAGACACAATTGCTGAAATTGGAAAAAGAAGAACAAATGAGGCCCACAGTCAGCAGAAGGAGGGACATAATAAAGATCAGAGAAGAAATAAATAAAATTGAGAAGAATAAAACAATAGAAAAAAATCAATGAAACCAAGAGCTGGTTCTTTGAGAAAATAAACAAAATAGATAAACCTCTAGCCAGACTCATTAAGAGAAAAAGAGAATCTACACACATAAACACAATCAGAAATGAAAAAGGAAAAATCACGACGGACCCCACAGAAATACAAAGAATTATAAGAGAATATTATGAGAATCTATATGCTAACAAGCTGGAAAACATAGAAGAAATGGATGACTTCTTAGAAAAATACAACCTTCCAATACTGACCAAGCAAGAAACAGAAAAACTAAACAGACCAATCACCAGCAATGAAATTGAATCAATAATCAAAAAACTACCCAAGAACAAAACCCCCAGACCAGATGGATTCACCTCTGAATTCTACCAGATATATAGAGAAGAATAACACCCATTCTCCTTAAAGTTTTTCAAAAAATAGAAGAGGAGGGAATACTTTCAAACTCATTCTATGAAGCCAGTGTCACTCTAATACCAAAACTGGGCAAAGACCTCACCAAAAAAGAAAATTACAGACCAATATCCCTGATGAACGTAGATGCAAAAATACTCAACAAAATATTAGCAAACCGAATTCAAAAATACATCAAGAGGATCATACACCATGATCAAGTGGGATTCATCCCAGGGATGCAAGGATGGTACAACATTCGAAAATCCATCAACATCATCCACCACATCCACAAAAAGAAGAACAAAAACCACATGATCATCTCTCCATAGATGCTGAAAAAGCATTTGACAAAATGCAGCATCCACTCATGATTAAAACTCTCAACAAAATGGGTACAGAGGGCAAGTACCTCAACATCATAAAGGCTATATATGACAAACCCACAGCTAACATCATACTTAACGGTGAGGTGCTGAAAGCTTTTCATCTAAGATCAGGAACAAGACAGGGATGCTCACTCTCTCCACTGTTATTCAACATAGTACTGGAGGTCCTAGCCACAGCAATCAGACAACACAAGGAAATACAAGGCATCCAGATTGGTAAAGAAGAAGTCAAATTGTCACTATTTGCAGATGACATGATACTGTACATAAAAAACCCTAAAGACTCCATTCTAAAACTACTAGAACTAATA
Source organism: Smutsia gigantea (assembly GCA_032199065.1). NCBI lineage: Eukaryota > Metazoa > Chordata > Mammalia > Pholidota > Manidae > Smutsia > Smutsia gigantea. Next base: position 2,376 of record JAVSCE010014355.1, on the reverse strand, counting down.
TCTGAATTCAGCAAAGTTGCAGGATACAAAATCAACACACAGAAATCTGTTGCTTTCCTATACACTAACAATGATCTAACAGAAAGAGAAATCAGAAAAACAATTCCATTCACAATTGCATCAAAAAGAATAAAATATCTAGGAATAAACCTAATGAAGGAAGTGAAAGACCTGTACTCTGAAAACTACAAGACACTCCTAACAGAAATTAAAGAGGACACTAACAAATGGATATGCATCCCATGCTCTTGGCTAGAAAGAATAAATATTGTCAAAATGGCTGTACTACCTAAAGCAATCTACAGATTTAACGCAATCCCTATCAAACTACCAACAGCTTTCTTCAATGAACTGGAACAAATAATTCTAAAATTCATATGCAACCACAAAAGACCCCGAATAGCCAAAGCAATCCTGAGAAGGAGGAATAAAACAGGGAATTATGCTCCCTGACTTCCAGCTCTACTCCAAAGCCACAGTAATCAAGACAATTTGGTATTGGCACAAAAACAGACCCACAGACCAGTGGAACAGAATAGAAAATCCAAACATTAACCCAAACATATACAGTCAATTAATATTTGATAAAGGAGCCTTGGATATACAATGGGGAGATAAAAGCCTCTTCAGCAGCTGGTGTTGGAAAAACTGGACAGCTACATGTAAGAGAATGAAACTGGACTATAGTCTAACCCCATGCAGAAAGGTAAACTCAAGGTGGATTAAAGACCTGAATGTAAGCCATGAAACCATTAAACTCTTAGAAAAAAACATAGGCAAAAATCTCTTGAACATAAATATGAGCGACTTCTTCATGAATATATCTCCCCGGGCAAGGGAAACAAAAGCAAAAATGAACAAGTGGGACTATATCAAGGTGCAAAGCTTCTGTACCGCAAAGGACACAATTAGTAGAACCAGAAGACATCCTACAGTATGGGAGAATATATTCATAAATGACATATCCGATAAGGGGTTGACATCCAAAATATATAAAGAACTCATGCACCTTAACAAACAAAAAGCAAATAATCCAATTAAAAAATGGGCAGAAGACATGAATAGACACATCTCTAAAGAAGAAATTCAGATGGCCAACAGGCACATGAAAAGATGCTCCACATTGCTAATCATCAGAGAAATGCAGATTAAAACCACAATGAGATATCACCTCATACCAGTGAGGATGGCCAACATCCAAAACACAAACAACAACAAACGTTGGCGAGGATTTGGAGAAAAGGGCACCCTCCTACACTGCTGCTGGGACTGCAAATTAGTTCAACCATTGTGGAAAGCAGTATGGAGGTTCCTCAAAAAACTCAAAATAGAAATACCATTTGACCCAGGAATTCCACTCCTAGGAATTTACCCTAAGAATACAGGAGCCCAGTTTGAAAAAGATAGATGCATCCCTATGTTTATCGCAGCATTATTTACAATAGCCAAGAAATGGAAGCAACCTAAGTGTCCATCAGTAGATGAATGGATAAAGAAGATGTGGTACATATACACAATGGAATATTATTCAGCCATAAGAAGAAAACAAATCCTACCATTTGCAACAACATGGATGGAGCTAGAGGGTATTATGCTCAGTGAAATAAGCCAAGCCGAAAAAGACAAGTATCAAATGATTTCACTCATATGTAGAGTATAAGAACAAAGAAAACTGAAGGAACAAAACAGCAGCAGACTCACAGAACCCAAGAACGGACTAATAGTTACCAAAGGGAAAGGGACTGGGGAAAATGGGTGGGAAGGGAGGGATAAGAGGGAAAAAGGGGCATTAAGATTAGCAGATGTAATGGTGGGGGGGCATGGGGAGGGCTGTACAACTCAGAGAAGACAAGTAGTGACTCTATAGCATCTCACTACGCTGATGGACAGTGACTGTAATGGGGTTGGTGGGGGGAACTTGATGAAGGGAGTAGTTTAATAATCATAATATTACACATGTAATCGTAGATTATTGATCCAAAATAAATTATTTAAAAAAAGAGAATACTTAGGAGAAGCTAAGAAAAGAAGTGATTAAAAAAAAAAAAGAACATATGGTATGTGAACAATTTCCAGGGATGTGTTGTTTTAATTTGTTTGATTTTTCGCATACTATTCAAGAGCAAATAGACAACATTCACCACGGTATTGATAAGTTTTCACAAATGCCTGGATTGTTAAATTGGTTTTCTTTGTCATTGGATATGGCCTATAATTGTAGGTCTAATACTGTTATGCATTTGCATTCCTGTTCTCCTAGGGTGTGTGCGGAAGGCAGTTGCTGGTCTTTTAAAGCTAATACAAGCATATGCTACTTTTCAAGAATTAACTTCAAGAAATAAGTGATTCCTTTTAAACAACTTTGTGAAATCATAT
>JAVSCE010014354.1:0-29877 GCA_032199065.1 Smutsia gigantea | reverse complement strand
AGACATTTGCAAATGATATATCCCATAAGGGCTAATATCAAAATGTATAATGAACTCATACAACTCAGCACCAAAAATCCAAATAATCCAATTAAAAAAATGGACAGAGGACCTGAGTAGACATTTTCCAAAGAAGACGTTCAGATGGCCAACAGGCAGATGGAAAGATGCTCAACCTCAGTAATCATCAGGGAAATGCAAATCAAAACAATGAGATACCACCTCACACCAGTGAGAATGGCTAGTATCAAAAAAACAAAGAAATAGCAAGTGTTTGTGAGAATGTGGAGAAAAGGAAACCTTTCCTGCACTGCTGGTGGGAATGTAAATTGGTGCAGCCATTATGGAAAACGGTATGGAGGTTTCTCAAAAAACTAGAAATACCATAGGACTCAGTAATTCCACTTCTGAGAATTTACCTGAAGAAAACAAAATCACTAATTCAAAAAAATACATGTACTCCTGTGTTTATTGCAGCATTAGTTACAATAGCCAAGATATGGATACAACCTAAGTGTCTATCAAAAGGTAAATGCATAGAAGGGGTACATATATGCAGTGGAATATTACTTGGCCGTAAAAAAGAATTAAACTTTGCCATTTGTGGCAACATGGAAGGAATCTAGAGGGTATTGTGCTAAGTGAAATAAGTAAGAGAAAGACAAATACTGTATGATTTCACTTATATGTGGAATCTAAAAAATAAAACAAATGAACACAAACAAAACAAAAGTAGACTCATAACCACTGACAATAGACTGGTGGTTGCCACAGGGCAGGTGGAGGGGGGATGGGTGAAATAGGAGAAGGATGTAAAGAGGTGCAAACTTCCAATCATAAAATAAATGACTAATTTATTAACATAGGGAATATAGTCAATAGTAGTATTGTATGGTCACAGTAACTACACTTATCATGGTGAGCATTTAATAATGTATATAATTGTCAACTTACTATGTTGTACACCTGAAACCAATATAATATCATTTATCAACTATACTTAAATTGAAAAAATAAAATTTACAAAAATGAAAACCCAGCTGAGTGCATCCTCTCCTTCCTCCCCTAGCCAACTTCCACACCTGGAAAGAATAATTTTGTTTTAAATGGTAGCACTGATAGCACCTACTATGTAGCAGGGGCTTTTGAAGCACTCACGTACATAACTGCCCCATGAGTTTTGTATGGTAGGTGCTGTCGACACTATCCACACATACAGGTTGGTTGTATCTCTGAAGCACAGAAAGATTAAGAATCTTGCATAAGGTCACCCAGGTAGTAAATGGGGGACCTGGAATTGGAACCCTAAACCTAACGTATTCCAGCCCTAGGCCTCTAATAATAATATTGTATTTCACCTATGTTAAGACACACCTTTTGTTTCATGTTTCTAAAATCAATATTGTAATTTAAGTTCCAATTCTATTGATTACATATCCTAGTTTAATTGGCAATTTTTAAACTTTTAGTGTAGCAGTGTGTCAGATGCAATGAAATAAGGTAATAGCAATGTGCTTTATACTTGTGTACTGTCATTTAACCATCACAACAACCCGATAAGAAGTGCTGCTATTCCTGTTTTATAGATGAGGAAACTGAGGCACAGAGGTTAAGTAACCGGCCCAAGTTCACAGGGCTGGGAAATGGTGGAACTGAGAGTTGAACCCAAACAGTCTGGCTCTGGAGTTGGTGAGCTCCACTGCTTCCTGCTTTTACAGCTTCCTAGGAAATAAATATTAACTCCTGCAAAGCCTGACGCCTGCTGTTTACATTAACCAGATTATGCCTGAATCAATTTGCAGAGATTGGGAGGAGAGATAGACAGAGTGACCTTTACCTGCCTCCAGGGGTAGCCCTACACACAGGGGATGAGCTGCACAGATGGTCCCTGATGGCCACTAATGTTTCAAAGCACTGGACTAAGCATGTTGGCTCGAGTCATCTTGATTAACCCACCCAGCCATTTGGGGGAAGCAGTTAGTTTTATTATCCCAATTTTGCAGAAGAAACTGAGGCTCAGAGGCTGTGTAACTTGCCTGAGGTCACACACTTGCCCAAGTATGTCACTCAGCCCATGAATTGGTGTCCCAGGTCTGTCATCCCCTGAAGCTGTGCTCCACCCCGTGACCTGGGCCACTGTCTGTGTCACGTTTGAGACCCAGGCCTTTATTGCTGGCAGCTCCATGGGGCCTTGGACGCCTGCCCTAAGTGGGCTGTAAACTGGGTATGCAGAAACTGTGGAGGAGGGTCGCACAGGGACAAAACCACAAAGGCTGTCCCTACCCCTAGAAGTCATCAGGCGACTGGAAGGCAGACTGGAAGGCAGGCAAACACAATCTCAAAGAAGGTGAATAACTCCTTCAGGAGGAGAACTGACAAGGCCCAAGGGTGCTGGACAGGGGAGTCCTCAAGCTCCTCTCCCAGGTCATCTCTGGGATTTGGCTTTACAGTGTGATTGTCAAAAGTTCTACTTGTTTGAAATGTGTCCTGTAAGTTCTCCTGGTTTGCTCACTGGTTAGTCAATACCCCTTACACATTAAGCCGGAAGATTTTTAGAGGGCCAAAAAGTATCAGCTCTTACCCACCTCTTCTGAGCATTTATAAAAGGCTTTCTGAAGACAATGGATCAAAGTATTTACTGAGTTCATATGCCCTGTCCAGCACTCTGCTAAAGCTACAGCATAAAGACGCACAGGAGAAATGAAAGCCAGCCACTGCCTGGATGGAGTCCATCATCCAGAGGATAACTGGAAAACAATCCCTGGAGGTATAGCACGTGATTGCCAGGGCTGGGTGGATGCTGAGGGCCTGTGGGGTTCCCCCAGAGCTCTTTTCGGGACTATTTCCCAACATAAGGATGAGGAGTCTCAGCTGGAAAGAAAGGACACGGGACAGAGAGCCAGAGTGTCTGCGAACAGGCCCTGGTTTTCAGCCCTGGCACCTGGGCATGCCTCTTCCCCTTCCAGCACCTTCCTTGGATTCTCAGCTCTGCCAGCTCCATAAAGTGCACAGGACAGAGCTCTATGAGCATTCCTGAAGATGAAAAGAAATACCAAGGTAATAGAAGTATTTAGGCAAAAGTAAGTTTATTTTATGAATCTTTAATTTTCTCTTCATTCCTGTTTTAGGTCCCACCAAATTTAGGTGCTGCCTCCCCCACTGGTCTAGGTCTAATTTAGATTTTTCTAAAAATTTTTTACTCTGAAATAATTTTATTTATTTATTTGTTTGTTTTTATTAAAGTATTATTGATATACACTCTTATGAAGGTTGCACATGAAAAACATTGTGGCTACTACATTCACCCATATTATCAAGTCCCCTCCACACCCCACTGCAGTCACTGTCCATCAGTGTAGTAAGATGCTATAGAGTCACTACTTGTCTTCTCTGAGCTACGCTGTCTTCCCCGTGACCCCCACACACCATGTGTGCCAATCATAATACCCCTCAATCCCCTTCTCCCTCCCTCCCCACTCGCCCTCCCCAGCCCCTTCCCTTTGTTAACCGCTAGTCCGTCTTGGAGTCTGTGAGTCTGCTGCTGTTTTGGTCCTTCAGTTTTGCTTTGTTGTTATACTCCACAAGTGAGGGAAATCATTTGGCACTTGTCTTTCTCCGTCTGGCTTATTTCACTGAGCATAATACCCTCTAGCTCCATCCATGTTGTTGCAAATGGTAGGATTTGTTTTCTTCTTATGGCTGAATAGTAAGTATTCCATTGTGTATATGTACCACCTCTTCTTTATCCATTCATCTACTGATGGACACTTAGGTTGCTTTCACATCTTGGCTACTGTAAATAGTGCTGCAATAAACATAGGGGTGCATATGTCTTTTTGAATCAGGGATCTTGTTTCCTTTGGGTAAATTCCTAGGAGTGGAATTCCTGGGTCAAATGGTATTTCTATTTTTAGTGTTTTGAGGAACCTCCACACTGCTTTCCACAATGGTTGAAATAATTTACATTCCCACCAGCAGTGTAGGGGGGTTTCCCCTTTCTGTGCATCCTTGCCAGCATTTGTTGTTCCTAGTCTTTTTGATGTTGGCCATCCTAACTGGTATGAGGTGATATCTGACTGTGGTTTTAATTTGCATTTCCCTTACAATTCGCAATGTGGAGCATCTTTTCATGTGCCTGTTGGCCATTTGAATATTCTTTGGAGAAGTGTCTGTTCATATCCTCTGCCCATTTTTTAATTGGGTTGTGTGCTTTTTGGGTGTTGAGGCGTGTGAGTTCTTTATATATTTTGGATATTAACCCCTTGTCAGATATGTCATTTACGAATATATTCTCCCATACTGTAGGATGCCTTTTCATGACACATAAAAATTATATGAAATTCAAATTTCATCATCCATAAATAGTTTCCTTGGAATAGCTACACCCACTCATCTCAATACCATCTAAGACTGCACCAGAGACCCTATGGTCCAAAAAACCTAAAGTGTTGACTATCTGGCCTTCTATGGAAGGTTTGCCCATCCCTGCTCTGGATGATTGCCTCCAACTGCGGCACTGTGTTCTACTGTGCGACTTTCTCACGTTTTCCATCCTCTTGTGATTGTCCCTGGTTCACCCATCAGGAACCAGAGGGACAATGTCTTGGAGTGGACACAGGCTTAATTGTCCATCCTTCTCTGTTGTCACAATTTGCAAAGACTTGTCAATTTTTCACTAATTGATATTCCATCCAGCAGTACTGAGGTGCCGCCTTCCTCATACCATTTATAAAATGCATTTATTTACTCAACCAATATTATTGGAGCACTTCACTGACTAAGTGCTCAATTATTCTGGGCATTGGGGCTACAGCCAAAGTCCTTGCCCTCTGAGAGCTAACAGATGCCAGTGAGAGGATTCCCTCCCCAGCACTCCATGTCAATAGCTGTTGCAATCCTCACAACAGTTCTAGGAAAGCGATGGTATCACCTCCATTTCCCAGTAAGGATACCAGCTCAGAGCCGCAGGGGTGGGGTGGGAGCCACCCCCCACCTTCCACGTGGGCGTTGCACCTGGGCTCTCAGCTTCCCACTCTCCTGCCTCTTTAAGTTTTGCCAACACTCCACCCCTCTCATTTCCACTTTCCTAATTTTTGCCATTCTGATGAGCATAAAATGCTCTCTGATAATGTTGTTTTAATTTGCATTTCTCTGATACTGAGTGAATTCGAATATTTCTAGAATCCGGGCTCTTAACTGTTAATTTGCTTCTTAAAATCAAACCAGTACATCTTCTAAAGAAAGGGAAAATAAGATTTTAACAAAGAAATTCGCATTTACATGCTTTTCTCCCTTGTTGCAACTTGAGGTTTCTGTTCTCTGAAGGGGACACACAGATCTTGGCATGATGTGACTCTTATAGACCACATGGGGTCAAAATTCAAGTCCCCCACCAGCCATGTGACTTCCTGCAAATTACTACCACTTTGGGCCTCTATTTCCTCCTCTGTAAAATGGGGGCAGCAATAGCCCCTGTGCCACAGGATTGCTGGAGAATTAAAGTGCTTGGTGCATAGAAGGTGCCAATCAATATCAGTTACTATTATAACCTGTCAGTGCACATGAGAAAGGAAAAAAGAATCATTGCAAGGTGATGTCAGAAGACTTTAGCATTTTCTAGGGGGTTTCCCGTGATACTGGCATGAATAAGCTTTTCATGCTTATTCATGAAGTGATAAATATTCATTTATTATGAAATAATAAATAATTAATTTAATAAATATAATATTTATAATAGAATAGAATAGCTTTTTATTATAAGCTATTATAATGGCTTATAATATTATAAGCTTAGTTTTTTCAGAGGGAAATTTTGCTAGACTAGAGCCATTGCCAGGTCTAAAAGTTTATGCTTGTTTGCCCGCATGATGTCGTGTGGGGTTTTGGAAGTATTGCTGTCTCCCAGCTGTTAGGAGAGAATGAGGGTATTCCAGTTGTGTCTCCCAGATGTGGTGGTATAATGGGGTACACACTCCACCCTGTCCCAGCTCTCGGGGGTTCAAGCAATATAGAAGGCATTCAGGGGTCCCCTTGGGTCTCAGTTGCCCTGGAGTCCTCATTAGGGGGTCTGACCAAGGACAGGTGAAGCCCAGGCACACAGTGGGCACTGCCTGGGAAATGAGAGTGGAGAGAGGGCTGGCCCTTTCTCCTGTAAATACTGACCCATGCCCAGGGCTTCAGGGCTGGGGTGTGAGATACCTCCATTTGCAGTGAAAGGGAAGTCCTATCATACACACTGACTGAACTGGGCTTGAATCCGGCTGGTTGACCTTGGGCAAGGGTGTTAATTTTTCCGAGCCCATTTCCTAATGTCTCTCTCACTGGGCTTCTTCACCATCCATGTGTTACACATGGATCCTTCTGGTGGCTGGTGAAGCCTGTGGACCCCTTCCAAAATAACGTCTTTAAATACATATAATAAAATACACATGATTACAAGAAAACTAATTATATCCAACCCAAGTCTCCCTCGATGGATTAACAAATAAACAAAAGGTTGTATTACATATAATGGAATATTATTCAGCCTTAAAAAGGGAGGAAGTTCTGAGACATAACACAACATGGAAGGACCTTGAGGACATGATGCTAAGTGAAAAGAGCCAGTCACCAAATGACAAATACTGTAGGATTCCACTTATATAACGTCTGTAAACTAGTCATATTCATAGAAACAGAAAGTAGAATGGTGGTTGCCTGGGGCTGGGGAATGAGAATGGGAGTTATTGTTTAATGGATGCAGAGTTTCGGTTTTGGAAGACCGAGTCCTGGAGATGGACAGTGCTGGTGGGCATACAGCAATGAGAGTGTACTTAATACTGTTGAACTTTCCACCTAAACATGGTCAAGATGGTAACTTTTAGGTTATGTGGTTTTTGCCACAAGTAAAAAATAACTTAAAAAGGGACTTTTGTGTCAGACTCAGTTATCACAATATTGAGCACAAAGTATCGTCTTCTGTAGAATTAAATGGCACAAGTCAGTTCACCACTTTAATTTAAAGTCGTGGTGCCCATAAAAGGTCTCTGGAGATCTCTGTAACAACTGTTATGGGGTTTGCAAATATCTGGGATTTCCCCTGGGGACAGAGCCACAGTAATGCCGTGGCTTGTTGCTTGCATTTGTAACAGAAGCGAATGCTAAATTCTAGGTAGAAGTTGGTGGAAATAAAGAGGTAATTTTTACCCCATCCAAATTTAAGAACCCTTCCCGCCCACCACACCACCACCATCTGCCAATGCTGTACATGGACCCTTGGGGTGGATCCTAGATAAGAATTCCTGAATTAGATGCTGTATGACTTAGGACTGTGCCTGACTCTGGAAGCACTCAACAAATGGCACTTCTTAGCAGTTGGAAACCTGGCTCCCCTCTTGGAGCATGATCATTTGCATTCTGGGCCAGGAGGTGGACTCTTCTAACAGAGCCAAGAAGTTGTGTTTCTACACCACATGCATTCCCAGGGTGCTGTGTGTGTTTTGTGGCTGACGAATCAGGTGGCTTTCCAGCAGGCCTGGTGGTGGCTCAGTTAAGTGCCGGTATTCTCATCTGTCGAGTGGTAATGGTGGTTCCAGATCTCACTGAGACGGGCCAATTCAAAATGCCTTGGGAGCTTGGCAATTGGAGTTTATTTTATTAATCTTTGACCTCTGACTATCAAAGGAAACCAGTGAGTGGGGCAGCGGTTTCTGCTTTTGAAAAACTGGCTTAGTAGGTATAAGAGCCCTTAGTTTAAAAAGGATTTCACAATTTCTCATTTGCAGGAGAGGGAGGGTGTTAATAAATAAAACAGTGGCAAAACCATGCAGGGGCTGTGAATCAGCCAGTTCCCAGGGCTTCCAATCTGTTGAGTAAAAACAATTCTGAAAATGTGATTTTCCCAAATGGAGAAATGAGATTTGAGCTCCATTGAAAAGATCCCAGGGACACTGCTTTCTCTAAGTATACCCAAGACAGGAGCACCCAGTCCATGTATGCATGTGTGTGTGTGTGTGTGTGTGTGTGTGTGTGTGTGTGTAAGGAAGTGTGTGAGGTGCATACGTGTAAGGGTTTGTACAGGCCTGCAGGTAGGTATGTGTAGTTATGTGTATAGGGGGAATGGGGTTTAGGTTGTCAAAACAGGTAAAAAATCTGCTTATCAATACCTGTTTCCCCTTCTCTTTTAAAGGTTTAAACCAGAGCTCTGGGGTGGTCCCCACAGGGTCTGTGGAATGAGTGGTGTACTCACCTTGGCTGTCCTGTGTGAGGCCTTCTGGAAGGGCAGAGCCTCAGACCCCTCCGACCCCTCCAGAGTCCCTGTGAAGGTTTTGTTAGCTGTGCGTTCTGCTCGTTTGCTGCTGTTGGGTGTCATAAAGGGCTCCCATCTGTGTGGATTTTTAAAATTTAATTTAATTTTTTAATTTTTAATTTTTTGGTATATGTTTTATTGAGGTAGAGTTGATACACAATATTATATTGGCTTCAAGTTATAACATAGTGATTCAACAGTTACATACATTATTAAATGCTCACCCCCAACTAATGTAGTTACTATCCATCAATGTGGAAGGATGTTACAGAACTATTGACTATATTCTCTCTGCTCTACTTTCATCCGTGGCTAATTTATATTATGATTGAAATTTTATGCCTCTTTTTCCCATCTGTGTGTTAACAGATCCTGGTGACAACCAGCTTCCAAGTACCACACTGGGTCCTGACTTCCAACCCCTTGTGTTCTCAGGTGGCTCTGGAGTAACATGGGATGGAACCAAGTGTAGATCAACAGAGGGATGAGTTCAAAAGAGAAAGAATGCAAAACAGATCAATTGATCTGTTTGATCAATAGCTTAATAGATCAACAGAGCAGTAGATCAACAGTCTTAGCAGAATCTGGGTGGCGGGTATACGAGTGTAACTGGGCTAATTTCCTTCTAGCTCAGTTAAAAAAGAAAAATCCAAAACGATAAAGAGAATACTGGATTCCAAGAATGGAGTGGAGAGGTATATTCCTGACCTTTAAATTCTGCCACAATCTTTTGCTCTGAGTGGGCAAAGCAAGACGGTGGTTGTTGTGGGTTGACATGCGTCCTTCGAAAAGATATGTTCAAATCCCTGGAATGGGAACTTATTTAGAAATAGGGTTTTAGCAGATAAAATCAAGGTAAAATGAGGACATGCTGGATTAGGGTGGGTTCTAATCCCATGATCCCATGACCGGTGTCCTTATAAGAAGAGGGAAATTTGGACCAGAGACACACAGGGACAATGCCATATGAAGATGGAGGCAGAGACTGGAGTGGTCTGTCTACAAGCCAAGGAACACCAAGGACGGGCAGCGACTAGCAGGAGCTGGAAGGAAGGAAGGATCCTCCCCTAGGGCCTTCAGAAAGGGCCTGGCCTTGCTGACACCTTGGCATAGACCCCTGGCCTCCAGACCTGTGAGAGTCCATCACTGTTGTTTGAAGTCACCAAGTCTGTGGCGCTTTGTTATAGCTACCCTAGGAAATGAACACAAGGGTGATCACTTTGGGTTGGAGCTGAAACAGAGGAGAATGGCCTTGGGCTTCCCTGGGGCAGCTCCTGGCACAAAGCAGTTGTTCACTAAATAGCCGGGGCTGACGATGCAATATTACATAATTTACGTACTTGTGTGGTTTTGGTCTGTTCCCCACTCCCACATACTAGAATGTCACCTCCCTGAGGGCAGGGAAGACAGTTCCTGACCTCAGCACCTAGAATGGGGCCCAGCACATAGCAGGTGCTCAGCGAACATGTGTTGGCTGAATGTCCACTATATTTCACAAAACCAAGGGTACGCCTGCCACTTCTGCCCTGTTGTTCCTTTATTCATTCAGTAAGCATTTCTTAAGAGCCACAGTATGCCCAACACTCTGCGGGGGTTTGGAAGTTCCTTGACTTTTCAGTGATGGCAGCTCTTTGGGGGAAAAAAGGCACACGTGCAGATTGTGCCAAATGTACATTTTTTACTTGCAAAGGGTGTCAGGAACCATGGGGTCCTTGGGCCTCGTTCGCAGGTGTGTGAGTCGGCTGTGGCTGCCATAACAAAGCACCGCAGGCTGGGTGGCTCAGACAACAGCAATTTGTTTTTGCACAATTCTAGTAACAGTGAGAAAGCTGGCATCTCTGCCTTCACAGTGTATCTGTTTCCTTTGCTGCTTAATCTTTGGGTCAAAAAGCTTCTGCTCAGCCCTGCGGCCCTGCACGTAGGCTTGTTAATTATCAGAAAGAATCTTGCTCATGACCTAAGATTGATACAACCAGCCAAAACTCGCCTCCCCTGAGGAGATAAAGATGTATGTACAAAAATGACCTCTGGATTGTCAAGGACTTACAGGAACACCGTGGCCAGTCCCGTATCAACCAAATGACGGGTGTCAACTAACCAGGAACAAGGAGTGTCACCATCCTCCCCAGACCCTTGTGGGTGTCCAGATGTCTGAGGTTGACCATCCCTTCCTGACCTCAGCCTCTTTCTGCTCCCCCTTCCCTAATATAAAGAAGCTTGAAATCAACCCTGAGTTAAGATGGTTCTTCAGGACGGGAGTTTACCATCTTCCTGGTCTAAGGGCTTTCTGAAGATAGTCACTTGCCCCAAGACCTTGTCTCCCGACTGTTTGGCATGTCGTGCAGCGATTGGCATGAGCTTGGACTCAATTACATTCTGGAGGCTACAAGTCTGAGATCAAGGTGTCAGCAAGGTCACTTTCTTCTGAGGCCCCTCTTCAGCTGGTAGATGGCTGTCCTCTCCCTGAATCTTCAGTTTGTCTTCCCTCTGGTGTGTCTGTGTCTTGAGTTCCTCTTGGAAGGACTCCAGTCAGATGGGATCACATGACTTCATGTGAACTTAGTCACCTCTGTAAAGGTGCTGTCTTCAGAAAGGGTCACATCCTGGGATACTGAGGGTGAGGATCCCTGCATATGAATTTGGGGAGGACACAGCTCGGCTCATCAGGGCAGGTGAGGAAAGGCAAGCTCAGGGAAGCAAGGCCATTTGGTTAACAGCAGAACTGGGGCCAGGAAGTGTCCCCTGACTTCAGGTCCACTTCTTTCCGCTGTGATTTGCAGCCTTACTTTGTGGAGTTAAAGTATCAAAAATATCTGATGTCAAGACACAGGCATGCAGTGTTAGTCCTACAAAGCTTGGAGAGCAGTCGCTTAGCCCAAGCCTTGCAAAGAGTGTGGGAGGCCGGCTGGTGCAGGAGCAGACTCCATGAAAAGGTGCATTGGGGAGCCAGGAGGAGCCAGGAGCTGGTGTCCCTGCTTTTTTCCTCGCCCCTGCTCACGCCAGCAGCCACAGCGATCCTCTAAAACCCCCAGTCGGCTCACTCCCCTCCTCTGTTCACAAGTCCTCCGGCTCAGCTGGTTCATTCGGAAGTCCTGCATTCATTCTCCTGGAGCCTCTTCAAGCCCCAGCTGGCTGGGTTCCACCTCCCTTTGAACTCTGCCAGGAGGTGCTGAGGAGGTTGCTGGAAAGCTGGGCTGAGAGAGCATGGCTGTTCCTCGAGTTCGGTTTGGCCTCTCAGCCTCTTTCCTCCCGTGGGACTGGACTCTCACTAGGACGCACATTCCCAAAGATGGCATCATGGCCTGTGGGATATTTTAAGCTGAAGAAGTCTGATAAAACAGCAGACCACCCCATTCTCCTTCCCCGGAGCAGGTCCCAAGACCCTCATGTGAGAGGTGCCCACCCAATAATGGAGGGAAGGAGCATCCCATCTCCAAGACGGAGAGACATGGAGAGGAGTATGAACAAACAGGCCTGCTAGGTGCCCCCAGGCACTGTGCTTACCTCATACCATTTGCCCCATCATCTCTTCTCATGATTTCCCACTCTTCATTCAAATCTAGCATAAAAACTCTCAGGTTTAACCATTTCTTTGGGCATTCATTTCCTTAGGAAGGCTCTCGGGTCCTGGAACACTCACATTAAATAAATGTGTCTGCTTCTCTCCTGTTGATTGATCTGTTTTTGTCAGTTAAATTTTCAGACCCAACCAAGGACCTGGAGAGGGTCAAGGAAAACTCCCCCCCGCCAAGCAGCTGAGGATTCCCTTTCAGGGAAACCCACCTATTATCATCCTCTGAACACTATTGTTACTTGGCGGTCCCAGACCTAAAGCCGTCAATCTCACCCGAGAAGCAGGGCAGGGAGGAGCTGAGAGGGGTTGGTGCCTACCTGTGCTCTCTGCGCCTGAGGGGCCCTTGAGGCTTGCACTGGAGGGGCGGGGGGCTGACCTCTCATTTGTGCTCTTGGAATTGCTTCCAGTTACATTCGTCCAGGTAAATTCGGAGAGAGCGGCTGAGAGCCAGGAAGGGGGGTCCCCAGCAGTTGTCTAGTAATTGGCCTGTACCCCAGCCAACCAAAAAGGTCTTACCTGGTTATTGTGGGAATTGGGAGAGGCCAGGGGAGTGCTGGGCACGCCATGTCCCTTGGAGCATAAATCAAATATTCTCCATCATTTTTTCTGTTAGAATCCTGAAACCCCACATCTAAGTGGTATTCATCCAAGTAAATCTAAAGCTCAAATTGGATTTATTCAACAATTCATGAATTGGGCGGCATCCCATTTAGCAAATAGAAATGTGCTCCTTAGAGCCGCAGAAAGCGAAAGGCTTTTAAAGGCGGAGAGGGAACAGAAAAAAGGAAATGATTAGCAAAGAATGCAATGTTTTAGGTGAAGTAACCGTCCTAAGGGGGACAGAAGGGGTCTATCAGTAAGTTTCCTAGTACTGACCAGGAAATTCCAGGTTGGCTGGTAGAAGGTCTCATCTGAAATTGCAATTAGATCAGGTATTAAATCTTGGCTTGCTGCTGGGGGACCTAACACAAGTGACTCTATTTTGGGATTGTTGACCCCTTTTTAACAATTCCCCCCTTTTGATCAGACTCTCAGCTTAACAGAGAAATGCGATCAAAGTTTAAGGTATTAGCACCACTCAGCCACCGCTCTGTAGTTTTTAAAGCTTTTGTCTAACCTCTGTATGGTATTCACCATTCATCATTATTAATATTATTTTTCCTTAAGCTCTGTGATATTGACAGGCCACAACTTCAGGTTCACAATTTATAAGTCAGCTGTTTTCTTCATTTCTTTTCTGCCTTTCCAGTCTTAAGGAGATCATTTGCTTGGAGAGTAGTGGTTGCAAATATGCATTTAAAGCTTTTGAGAGAATACAACACACCAGGGAGACTGTTGTGGTTATTATAAGCAGGATACTTCCTAATTTTGGAGTGCACTACAGAGCCATGGTCCCCAAGACCCAAACCAATCAAAAAAAGCCTTATTGAGGGAGTCACTTTTTTTTGTCAAGTGGCTTGCTCAGTGATCTTAAGTAATTGAGTTTCAACTTCCCCAGAAGCATTAGTCCAAGTGCAGCAGGGGCTGTTGACCACAGCCCAGATACCTCCTTGCTCAGCTGAAAGGTAGTCCAGGACTATCCAAGTATCAAGGACAATCTTGCTCAGACAGTCTAAGGATCTTTGTTGAGCAGCTATTGTTTTTAGCAGTGGATTCTGAAGTTTCTTCAAGAGTTAAGGAGAGGTTTCTGATCATATTCTCATTTACATTTACTCCTAACCAGGGAAGTATGGCCCTGCCAAAGGAAGAAAATCCTGAGTCATGAATGCCTCCTGGCAGGTCCTTTGTAACGCAATGATATAAATCCAGAAAGCAGGTCAATGAGATGCCTTATTGCACTTATGACAGGGGCACAGTCAGATAATCTCAGAGGCATTGTCATTGTCCTGCTATGTGGCAGCTATCCAGGCATTCATAAGCTCAAGCAGAATGATAACCCTGAGGAACAGCCTGCCAGGGTACTAACCACGCCCACTAAGGTAGCACTGTTAGTGGAGAGATAGGTGTTTTTTATGACAAGTCCAACAGTCTGAAAGGCAAAGGCTACTCCCTTAGCAATGGTCTGAGAGATATGGTTCGCGCCGTTATATTTCTAGGCCAATGCCAGGGTAAAGGAAGAAAGAGAAAAGGTTTCATGTCTAGTAAAATACGAAGTCTTGATCTGATGTCCTGGGAAGAGGCAGTCTGCCTTGGTGTCAGTTACTGCTCTTCCTAGTCACCTGGATTTGAAGGTCTCCAATGCTTGCATAGGACTAGATATCAGGGGGAGCCCTATTCAGTGGTGAGGGGCATGCCCAAGGTTTAAGCCACTGAAGTTTGGCTGCCCTCTGCTTAGTGAGGAGGACCTGATCTAGTCCCTTCCAAGGAGATTCAAGGGCAATCTTTGTTCTTACTGATTTCCATTCAGAGGGTGGGAGAAAAGTAGATATACCAGTTTGGAGAGTCATAACCAGATTTTTAAGGAAAGCAGATTTCAGGATCCAGTCCAGTTTACAGGTATTTTGCAGAACCTCAAAAACAATGAACAGGATTAGAATCTAATATAGACAAAGGTATAAACATAATTTTTCTCTCTACAGTCATCCCTAGGTTTTACCACAGAGAGTCACAGTAAAAATGATTTGTATTAAACTTGACTTGATTATTTATATAAGGGCAGCAAGAATAGGGTTGACCATATAAACTCCTTAAGATTGCTTTCCTGAAAACTTGTAGGCAAGTTACCAGGCTGATTTTTCCAAGCAGTTCCTTAAAGCAGTCTGGTCATATCTGAGTCTATATACATCTCTCTCAAACATGGAAACCCAGTCAAAGCTTTGGAGATATAGCCAATATTTCCAACTGTGTTCTGTTATAGGGAGGAAAGATTCTCATTGAATAGCAAATAGCTAACTGTATCACTATGAAAAGAATTCCTAAATTTTGGAGGGATCAGCAAGGGAGGAAAAGTATATGTTTCATCTTTGTTTACAAAGGCAGAGTTTACCAAATTGCTGCAAGTCATAGAGAAGTTTCCTTAAGTCTGGAAAAGCAAACATTAGAGAACCAGCCATGTTTCAAAGAGTCATAAAAATCATAATCATCCTCTTCAATTCATTCAGTCCCATGTTATTAACTCTTGCTCTGCTAGAATCCAGTTTGTCCACTAGCTCTGGAAATTCTTACCTAGCTCAGTTTTATGATCTTAAGGTGATCAGAAACCTTCAAGTCCTTTCCACAAATCTCCTTGAAGATGAAACACTTTTCAAGGGAGTTTTTGTAAAAGCAGCTGAGTTAAACAATAACTATCTGCAAATGATGAAAGACTTAAAATGGCCATCAAAGATCTGATGAGAGGTCATTATAATGCAATTCAGAAGGAAATGTGGTTATTTTTGTATCATATAACATTTTAAGATAATAACTAGAATGTTGACTGGTAACACTATACCAGGGCATATCAGATTTCCAGGAATTTCACATAATTTCTGGAGGAGCACTTACACCTAACAGCATAAAGAAGGCTTACTATTACTTTTTATTTGACAATGCTTTCCATGTAATTTAACATACCAAAAAATCCTAGTTTAGTTTAACATCTCCTTTTAATAAGGAGGGAACAAATCTTGAGAAGTTCCTCAGAAAAATCCAAAGTTAGTTCAAGGTCAGAAAGACTACCTTCAGTATCTGATTTTGGGGAAGTTTATCAACAATATCGACAGCTTTGGACACTTGGTCAAATAGGATCATAGGTCACTGTGAAACAATATTTAGCTATCCTTTTAGCCAAAGTGACAGACTTCATAGGCAAATACTGAAAATTAAATAGTTGTAAAAAGCCTTAGCTATTTTAATATTGCAAAGATTCAGTTTTCTTTTTTAAGTAATCTAAGACCTGATAAAAGACAATAGAATCTTTGCTTTTATAGACAAATAACATTAAAGGTAAAGAAAAAACCTCTGTTTAGAATTTCTTAAGAGAAGACCAATAATTTAAGAAAACTTGGTCTTTTTAACAGAAAGAAAAATCAAATTCTAATTTTGTACCAGTGTTCTTTTGGTATTAAAACCTATTTTAAAATAAAATTCATTTTGATTTGGCCAGCTTGACAACACATTAAAATTACTTTTCAAAGATTCCTTTTCCAAAAATGTTCATCAGCTTGCTGTTTTAATTCAGATGTGCCCTGCGTTTTCCTTCTTTAAATAATCAGCATCACTTTAGGACCTTCCCCCCCAAGAAAAATGCATTTCCATTCTTCATACCTTCTTTTGCCAAAAGCACACATCCTATTTCTCTTGCATATGGAGATATTTCTCACACCTTTAATCACATATATTAAATAGAATTCTTAACCCTTAGTAACCTTAACTAAGAGGTTAGTAATAGTGAACTGTCTTTTACATTACATTCTGTGAATTGTCAGACTTATAAATGCTTTTTATGATTTATAGACACATTTTTTTCATAGAAAAAAACTCAGTGTGGCATAATATGTTTACCAATAAATTCAAATATCTTTAGTTTCTCTGTAAAAGGAAGCAAAAAGTAGATATACTTACATTCAGTATTTAAGGTTTTAATACTTTATCTTATTTGGAAAATGATCTGATTATTCAATGAATGTAACTCACCACTTAACTTAGCAAAACTTTAAGGTTTCAGGTTACCAAAAAGATTGGAGAAACTATTTAAAAGTTCACCAAAAGACTTTTTATTTTACTTACATCTATTCAATTTATTTGATCCTATCAGTTACATTTAGATTACACACAAAAACTTCATGAGATAGTAGACAAAGTCAGCCATTGTCCCAAGCTATTTTTCTTGTTGCCAAATTTTGTAACAGATAACGTGAACTCATTTGATTAGTAAATCCATGACCTTATTTGACTAACAAACCTGGGTAGAATAAAAGTTATCTTCATTATATTTAGTACTGGTAAATCTGAAGACATGCCCATTTTTAAATCAACAAACTTAAATTAGCTTTATTACCAAGTATTTTCCCAGATCATGTGAACCTGAAATTCCTTTGGGTTAATTTTTATTATATTTTTAAGATTTAGAAATACTTAATTCATAAGTGCTTATTGTTCAACCTTATAGAGCTCTTTACAAATTAATTTATCAATAGCATCCAGAGGTAGAAAATGCCAGATATCCACAACATACATATATAGACACATATAAACATATAAACAGAGACCTTATAGCTATTGGTCTCTTTTTAAAATTAAAAAAACATTTTAGCCATGAGACAGGTATGACATTGCAAAACTCACTAGTTTATAAAAGAATAGTTGGATCCAAACCTTTTCTGGCAAACAGAGTAAGTTAAGGTTACCTACTTAGATGGCTAATGTTTTTTCTACTAATGTTTGTGGAGAAAACATGTGATTTTTCATTCATCTAAATTTCAAATGAACTTTCCCCCTTTTGTTCTACTTCTGATAAGAATTACCTCCATGAGGTTTTTACTTTTAGTATGTTTATCTCAAGGGCACAGGGAAAGGATGCACATTCCTCCAAGAAAGACTTTGGTTTCCTAAGGCCAATAATTTACAAGCATTTTGAGATAAATAGGAAAGGCTTTGGAATTGGTAAAAGAAATAGGTAAACTTTGAATTGCCTCTAGAGCTCCATTTCTAGTTTTGTTAAGATTTGTAAGATAAAGACAGTTGCTTTCAATTCCTCAAAGAATTGGGTTGTAGCCTGGATGTCAAAGGCATGACATACCCATCCAACTATGTTGGAATGCTTTTCTTTCTCTCTGGGTACCTTTAGCTTCAAGGAGAAGGCCTTTAGCCAGCTTCTGTTAGTTCTTCCAGGATCCCATCAGCAGGTTCTGAATGGGGTTTAAAGTGGAGAGTGTAGCTCTGATATTACTAGAATTTGGCAAGGTTGTTTATTTTTTAATTTAAATTTTAGTTTTCCCTTGGTCGTTTAAGGGAATAATGTATCAGTTTACCAGAAAAATTCCTCAGAATCTCATCAGCTCTGAGAGGGGCTCATATGGAGGCCATCCTTTGAAAGTAGATACAGGGGCATCTGTAGTGCCATTCACTCAGTGGACATTTGTTCATGGTCATGTAAAGACAATTCACACAGAGGATAACTAGAATGAAATATAGGAAATAAAGGGGGATAGAGGGAAGCAGGAAGACATCAGTCTTATAGTCTTTTGTTTTAGGTACCTCTTGTGTCTTTAATCTTTCATTCATTAGCCTTTTACAAAAAAATCTTTCAATGAAGTTATTTTGGAGTTTTGAAACCTTTTGGAGGCTGCTGCAGACCAATTAAAATAGGTATTCTATTCTGTTTGTTTGATATGGGAGCCCTTACTTGTAAGTGCACTTCTTAAGTAAATGATCTTGTCTAATTGCCCCTGAGGCCATTGTAATTCTAGGTTGTTTAGTTAAGGTTTTTGCCATTTTTGTAGATCTGTATAGCTTCCAGGACCACAGTTCTCAGACCTAAATAAAGAGGCATGCCAGTTCATGACTCTTTAGAAATTAAGGATCCCATCTTTGCCATTTATTTATAGTTTAGCTAAGCCTTTAGGTTTCTTGGAGCCAGATTAATACCTAAGAGGGGTGTACACAGGGTTAGGATTACCCGGTGTCTCACACTCTACCTCACTGTGCAGAAATTTACTTGAGGTTGGTGGGTGACCTAGTGTCAGTCTACCTGCTTCATGTCCAACTTAACCCTGGAGTCTTTGCATTAGGTGGCGAGTGCTCGAAGAGCTCTTAAATACTTGATCTGTGCCTACCAATGTTGTGGTTATTTGGCTTCTGAGATCCCTATTAGCAATTAGCCTTTATCTACACAAAACAAGGCAAACAAATTTGTCCACCTCAATATATCAGCAGTAACCAAGAGATGTTACTGTGACCCATCCATGAGAAGGCCCTTCCGTACCATCACCAATTCCTGTAGAACCCAGTACTGGGGCAAGGCTTGAACCATCAGCCCCCAAGGAATAGGAACTGTGGGCTGATTCCAGACAGATGGAGCATCGCAGCTGCCACTAACAGGTCCCATTGTGGAGTGTGGGGAAAGAATCAAGGGCTGGGCCTTTCTACTAAAAAAACCTGGGAACTGTGGCTTGAGAGGTCAGGGGCTTAACCCGGGCAGAACCATCTACCAGCCTAGCTGGGCTCCAGCCAGAACTGCCAGCTCAAATGGGCTCTGAGCAGAACCATTTGGCAGCTCAAGCTGACCTGCCCTGTAAAGGAAAACCTGTTAGATCAGGAGCGTGATGCAAAGAGAGCAGAGCTTCGAATCAAGAGAGAACTTACCCACCAACCTCAGTAACGGTGAGAAAGGAGTAAACTCACAGTGTTCACAGGGTGCCATCCATGCCTGTGTTTCTATTTGTTGCTGAAGACACTGGAAGTCTCCTTTGGTTTTGCCATTGCCACCAATTCTGTTAAAAAACAAAATTCCTCTGAGTTAAATTTAAAGATTGCATTGGCCGTATTCAATGACTTATGAATCAGGCAGCATCCCATCCGGCAATGAGAAAGGAACTCAGGAAAGGAAAGGTTATATAAAGACAGAGACAGAACAGGGGTAAAAGGAAATTATTAGCAAAGAATGCATTGTTTTAGGCAAGGTCCTCCGCAAGGTCAACAGAAGGGGCCTATCAGTAAATTTGCTAGCACCGCCCAGGAAATTCCAGGTGGGCCCAGTGGAAGTCTCATTTCTGAGAAGGGTTGAAGCTGCGATTAGATTAGATGTTAAGTCTTGGCTTGCTGCCTAGGGGTCTAACACAAGTGATTCCCTTTTGGGATTGTTATCTCCTTTTTAAATGGGGTAAGAGGGGCCCAGATGTGTGAGCTTGACCGGCCTGGCTGTGCTTTGGGAGCGGCCTGCCTTCTGCGGTCATGGTTGGCCATGTTGTTTCCACCTTGCTCATGCCCCCAGAACCCCAGCCACCCATCTGGTGGCAGAATTCCAGAATGGTGGGAGAAAATGGAGCACTCCTTCCTTTTCTTAGGGGGGTCCTTAAAACAAAATAGGATTGAAATTGTCCAAGAGATGCCTCATTCCAAAGAGTTCCTGAGTGATGGGGTGCTGGTCACAATCTTTTGAATGGTGAGTGTAGAGAGAAAATCTTATTTCCCTTAGCAACAGAGACTCACTTTTGAAAAATACTTTGAAAACGCTCCTGGGAGTGGGAAGTAAGGCCTCCAAGGGCCGGCTTGAATGTCAACAATAGCTGGCTACGGCCGCTTCCCCCCTGGGGTGTTGGCTGGTTCCTGCAGGGCTTCTGTTTCCAGTTTCAGGAGGTTTGGTTAATTCGGAAGACAGTGAAGATGATTGACAGCTGAGTGAGGGAGGCTGCGTGAGGAGGAAGCCTGGGTGCTGTCCCCCGTCCCTCCGTGGCTCCATACACTTCTCACGGATGCCCAACAAGGGGGCCCAGCTCTGGGGTGGAGCGTTGTTCCACCCGAGGCTGGGATGGTCAGGTCCAAAGCCACCTCAACTGGTTTGCAGAAGTTAGGGGTCAAAATCAAAACCCACGTCTTTCTCCTAGCCATCTGTCTGTCTTCACTGGGGTCAGAAGCCCCAGGAGGAGTATGGGGTGGGTACCAAAGAAGGGTGGTCGTCTACCACCCACCCGCTGCCCCTGGCCTCTTGCAAGGTTGATTTTACGCAGCTTTCTTTAATATAATGGCAGAGGCGGGAATTCCCTGGCAAGGCCGGTGCTAAATGTCAGACACAGTGGCTTCTCCTTCCTGGTTTATTTCTCTGTTCTTGTTTCAGATTTACTCGCCCTCGGAGAACCTTACTTCAAGCCCAATTGCCCCAGCCAGGTCTTTGTTTTGTGAATGAATCAAATAATAATAGCGCTCCCCCCTGCTGGGAACCGGAGGAAGACAGCAGCAAGCTCTACATCTAGCTAGAGGAGGAGCAGGAACCGGCTTGGACGCCACACTTCCTTCTGGATTCAGTGAATGAAGTTCGGCCCCTTAGGTGTGGCTCTGAGGCTGCAGGCTCAGCTCACATTCCAGGCCGAGGAAATCTGTCATTCTCTGTCAGCCCACTCTGGGGAGACTATGGGCCTTGGCAGTTGGCCTGGCCCCTTCCTGCCCAGGAATTGAAGGGCTTGATGATAGCAGACTTAGATGGAACCACAGCGCCCTTTCCTACCCTTTTACATTTAACTTTTAACTTAAAAAAAAAAAAGTTGAAGTCTAGCACACATACAGAAAAACATACAGATCTTGTTAAAGGACAATTTTTTCAAAAAGGTGCAAGAAGTCTTTATTTAAGGCAAAGTACACACTCGAAGAAAGGTGAGGGTGGATAACCTCAGAGAGAAGGCATGCTTAAAGCTTAGGATTTGTGTCTTTTAAGGATTTCACGAACGGGCAAAGGGCCAGGGGCATAGGCTGGACATGTTGTCTCCTGATGTCTGTCTCTGGTGAGAGACATTATGTCACCATCCACAGTCAGTCCTCTAGATATTCTGTAAGATAAACTTAACACAAGGAATTTCTTGATCCTGTTCTTCTCCAAGATCGGCTACCCTCGAGCAGTGCGGACATCTCATTTAGGATGGCTTGCCCTGCCTTAAGAGAGGGTAGGTTATTGGCTGATCACAATAAAATATGTGAGGAATCTTACCTCCTAACGCCCTGGTTTTTACAATGGAATCTGAGCCTTAAGATGGAGTCCCTCCTGTTCTTACTATACTGTTTATATCTTGGCATTTTTCATCATAGGAAAAATTAATCATGATGCTTGTCCCAAGTCCCTGCTCTATCTCACTTTTATTGCAGGACAGTGGTCCACTAGACAAAGAGACCTGTATCTGTTCTACTATTGATGGGCATTTGAGTGGATTCCAGTTTAGGAAATAATAGTGCTGGGGTGAACAATCTTGTACATGTGTTTGGGTGCCCATGTGCTCGTGTTTCTGATGAAGTCAAACTACCAGAGGTCATAGGGTTGAGGTATGTTCAGTTTTAGTGGATTCTACCAAGTTCTCAAAGGGGCTGAACCAATCTCATCTACAGCAGGAGACAGAGCTTTCTCACTGCTCCATCATCTGCTATCTCTCCCTGTTATTGTCAGTCCTTTCCAGCTTCTGGCTCCAGGATTGTTTCCTGAACTCCCCTAAGGAAAATTTCTTCCCCAGAAGTTCAGGCTCCTGCTCACAGTCATGTTTAAGTAACTATAGTCTCAGCAGCCAGAGAGACTTTTTTAGACCACGATAACCTGTCCATTCCTTGCTCAGCATTCTCCAGGGCTTCCCTTCATTCTTAAGATGAAACCCTAGTTTCCTTTGCTCTGGCCACTGCCTGCTCGTCCCACCTTGTGCCCAGCACTTGCCCCCCATCACTGGCTCCAGCCCCACTGAACTTCTTTTGGTTCTTTAAACACATCAGGCTCATTCCTAACTTTATGATCTTTGCACTGCTGTCCCCTCTTCTGGGGAATGCCCGTCCCTGGCTCTTTGCATGGGACTCTGTGACATTCCATCTTGGCTCACATGTCCCTTCTCAGTGATGTTTTACCTGGCATAAGGTAATACGGAATAAGCAAAAAAAAATGATTGCCTGTCTCCAGTGGAAAACTGCATTGCTTACAAAACACCTTTTGGCCATCTGGTTCCAGTCTTCTGTTGCCTCTGAGCTATTTTATGGTGTTTTAAGTTGTTCAGAACCTATGGGGATGCAAATGATTCTCACCTTTGGACATGAAAATAAATTGCACTGGGGCTGTCCAACTGACTTCCATCCCTCTCTGAGGAGGAAGAAAGAAGCCGATTTCATGTCTATTTGCACGTTCATTTCAACATTCCTCATCTGTAAATGTGTCTGCTCTTTGCTTTCTCCTTTGAACTGCTTGCAACATCTGCCTGGTTCCCTCGTTAATAATGAGTTAAATAAAATCTTTAACACGGGTTCATTTTTAAATATCCATATGAAAGTCATAATGTTACCTTCTTTGAAAGTTATCTTATAACATTGGCCTTCCCCAGCTAAACTCTCTGAAACTCATTGTTTGGTTTTATTTTCTTCAGAGCTAGATCATCATGTGAGATTACTTGGTTCATTTAGTTCTTTACTTGTTTTCAGTGGGCCTTTCCCTGTCTTGCTCCCTGCACAGGTTAGGTACTACTAATCAGTATCACAGACTGACTTGACGAAGGGAGTTCAGCAACAACTACCACTCACCCCTCCCTGCCCCTCCTCTCCTGCAGGGCATCTATCTCTGTGCAACCTGTGGTGCTCCTATGGATCCTCCCCTTCAGGTCAAACAAGGGCAGGCCACGCCCTGCACTGGATGTTTCTGGTAGGTAATAAATTATGTTTGTACAGCTTGCATCACAGACTTTGGGCGTTTCCCCACTGAGCAGGCTAATAAGCAACCTGGTGATATTAGGTGCTTTGGAAGTGAGAAGCCTTCTGCAGAAACATGGATTTCAGTCTGTCATCCTCCCAACAAGGAAATGGGATTCCAGGAGGCCAAGTGCTGGGGGTCACGTGGCTGGCTGGTGCTAGAATTGGGGGTAGGGCTTGCGATCCTCTGACTCAGAATTCAGCACTTGTTTCAATAATAAAAACCAGCACAGGAGTATGTGTCGTGTGCCAGGCCTGCCTTCAGGGATCTGTGTCCATGAACTCATCCTTATGACAGCATGACTTTTAGATGAGGAAACCAAGGTCCAGAGGAGGGAACGACTTGTCTGTGGTCCCACAGTGATGATGGCAAAGCCAGGATTTCAGTCCAGGCAGGCAAGCTCCAGAGTCTCTGTACTTAACACCAAATAGAAGATACTAGAGGAGCAGTGTATACTCATTGAACGTTTATTCCATACGTGTTCAACACTTGTTGAACACAGGCCCTGTGCCGAGGCTCTTACATGCATGGTTTCGTCTCATCTTCTTGATACTGAACGAGGGAGGTGCTGGTATTGTGCTGCAAAGTTTAGGGGTCCCCAAGACTACCGTCAGGTTTGGCAATTCACTAGAGGGACTCATAAAACTCAAAAAAGGCATTACACTCATGGCTATGGTTCATTTCAGCCAAAGGATACAGAGGATGATCAGCCAAGGGAAGAAGCACCCAGGCAGAATCCGGGAGAGACCCAGGCACAAGCTTCTAGTTGTCCTTCCCAAGTGGGGTTGTTCAAGCAGAGCTAACTTCTGGCAATGATGCGTGACAGTATGTATAGTGTATTGCCAACTAGGGAAGTGCACCTGAGCCTTGGTGTCCAGAGTGTTTACTGGGTGTCAGTCACAGAGGCATGACCATCTGCACAGGTCATCTTAGTCCCCAGCCCCTGCAGAGGTTGAGGTTACACCATGTGGCCCAAGGTCCCCCACCATAAATCACATTGTTAGCATAGT
Source organism: Smutsia gigantea (assembly GCA_032199065.1). Classification (NCBI taxonomy): domain Eukaryota; kingdom Metazoa; phylum Chordata; class Mammalia; order Pholidota; family Manidae; genus Smutsia; species Smutsia gigantea. The sequence continues at coordinate 5,665 of JAVSCE010014354.1, read as the reverse complement.
CTATCTGGTGTGGCCCAAGGCCCCCAGGTAAACAAAGATACTTATCTGGTGAAATATCCCAAGAGCTCAGAATTCGCCTCTCAGGAGCTGGAGGCAGAGAGCAAAACCTTTCCATCGGCAAGGTCAGTCCTTTACTACACATGTGCCTATTTTTCAGAAGAGGAAATGGAGTCTTGGAGAGGTTAAGTGACTTGCCCACATAGCTAGATCCAGGATCTGAACTCTGACAGTCCAATGCCAGGGCCCCACGCACCTTGTCTTCTTCCTGGAAGCCGCAATGTCTCTGTTGAGAGAGAAATTAACTCAGGAGATAAGATTTTTCCATTTATCAAGTTGTCAGGTAAGTCATGTCTAGAGTATGGTTAATTTAAGATTTCTATCAACTCTATACCATTAGGGAGGCCTGGGCAGAGCTCTGTTTGGGGAACTATGTCATATCCAATCAGATTCTACATACTGGGGCCAAACAATTTCACTTGATATTGTTGTTTTAGTGTGATTACAGAAAACCGCAGTGTAGTTGGAATGAAAACTCATGTTTATCAGGTATCTGTGGATGCCAGGCATTGGGCAAGGTGTTGGGGGTAGTATGGTAAATAAATTAGACAAAATTTATACCTCTTCATGGAGCTTATCATTTGTTTTGTGGGGAGAAGGGAAATAGACAAATCATTAGGTCATTTCTTCCATTAATCTCCTCTCCTGGTCATGCTAGGATCCAGCCATAGCCATTAACTGGACAAATATTTACTGAGCAGCTACTGTGTACCAGGCACAGGTCATTGGAAAGGCCTTAGGAATAGAGTGTAAACACACAGACACAGCCCTTGCCCTCCCCAAGTTCATCTTCACTCGAGTGGGAGACAAGCTTATCTGCACTTATCTTCACTCAAGTGGAAAAATAGAAATCTTGTGAACCACTAGATAACGTAGTTTCCAACAGTGTTGGGAGCCAGGAAGGAGAGAAACACAAGGCCAGGGTAGAGATATTAACCTTAACTATAAACTGTCAGTTATTTTACCCACAAAATGGGTTTATTTGAGAACAGCAGAGAATTGCAATTGGGGACCAGCAAGCCATGGCAAAACGGCAGGTATGTCTAAAGAACAAAGCAGTGGAGCACTATTACAGAGGCAAGGGGCTGAGCTGTGGGCTGTTCTAAGCAAAAAGCCCATTGGGATAAACTGGATGGCCAATGTATCATGGCCTCTCATTGGCTGAATTGTGACAGTCCCTCATTGGCTGGGCTGTTGCTAGGGGAGGTAGAAACCTCCCTTCCTCCTGCTGGGGAGTGAAGTAGCTAAAACAGTGTGACTTCCAAACGTGTCTCTCCTCCGGTGAGGTCTGTTATTGAGCGGGAGTGGTGGGAGCTCCCCCTGCTGGCCTCCTGAGGTCATGTCAGAAAAGTTTCCCTTAATTTTCACAGAGTTGGTGGGGGTGGTCAAGGAGGGCCTGTCAGAGGGAGTGACACTGAAGCCGAGACCTGCTGGATGAAGAGGAGCCAGCCATGAGAAGAATGGGGAACAGTGTTCAAGACAGAGGGAACAACATGTACAGAAGCCCTGAGGTGGAGAAAAGACCAGCTTAGCCAAAGTGTGGTGACGGAAGAGCACAGAGAAGTGGGCAGGACTGCATGGGCTGTGTAAGTGTTTGGATTTTACTCCAAGGGCAGTGGGGAGCCATTGAAGGATTCCGAGAAGGGATGGACCCCCAGGTGATTTACAGGCACCCTGGAGTCTGAGAAGCCCCATCTGAAGACATTTCTCCTTTCACATTCTCTGAACTATGACCTCTGGAGCAAACGGCCACTCTCAGTTGTGGCCATATCATTCCTCCGTACCCCTTCTTAACCATTTTGAGGTCATTGGGAGTAGAAGTCCTGCCTTCCTCCTCAGACTATCTTCTTGCTCAGCAGACGAGGTCGAGGCTTCTCAGACTACGTGGCCCTGTGGGTCCCCAGGAGCCAAGTGGAGAGCTTGAGACAGTGGTGAGAGGCAGTCCTTGGCCAGGGAGGGCTTCCCTAGGGAGAAAGTGTGTACACCTCACCCTCGGCCTTTGCCTGCCTCTCCCCTGACTGGAGCATTCCTCCCCCATTTCCATGGCTGGTTCCTTCCTGTCACTCACATCTCTGCCCCAAGGCCACCTCCCCAAGAAGCCTTCCTGGCTGTCCATGTAAAGTAGTCCCCCCCCACCCCAGTCACAGTCTCATCCTGTTTGCTTCTCAGCACGCATCACTGCTCAGGGATCTCTGATGGGCCACCTGCTTGTCATCTGTGCTCCCCTCACAGACGGCAACTCTGTGAGGCCACATGTTTCTGGTTTATTTCTCTCTCTCTAGAACCAAGAACACTGCCTGGTACTTAGTACACACTCAAAAAATACTTGTTGAATGAAAGAACAGCCTGAAACCCTAGTAAAAATGCCCATCTGGTGTTGATATGCTACAAAATCTACATCACCCAGACAAAAAAAAATGGATTTGGGGGGACTGCCCACCTGAAATAGCAAAAACAGGGGGCATAGTATCAGAAAACTTTCCACCACAGGCTTGCTAACAGAAGTGGGAAAGAGGTGGGTACCACCAGGTGATTACCTGGAACCTTCCAGAAGGGACAAGAGTAGAGAGATGTGCAAATTGCCTGCTTCCCTCTGTGTTATCCACTACAGAATAGGCCTTCAGAATTCTTCTCTTTTGCGCAAAAAGAGAAATTGAGGAGAGGGGCTTTCTGATCTCCCTCAGAGCCTAGGAAAATTTCCCAGAGCCTCTCTTCATTCTGGAAATCCCTCAACACTTTCTGGGACTGGCAGAGCCTAAATCTGTCTTGGGAGGGTGAGCCGCCCAGCGGCTAGCCAGCCTGCGATGCCTTGGGAGAGGCATTTATGTATTAAAAGACCACTTTTCGAGGAGAAATGCTGTGGATACATTAAGCTGTCGCCTGTTCTTTGGAGAGCCATTATTAATGGAAAACAATAGATTAATAGTTTTAAAACGCTTGTTCAATAAGTAATTTTTATGGCTCTGGATAGAGCCCATTAAACATTTCTGTGTGTTATTATAAGGAAGTTTTAAGCGTAAAATCATAAAGTCAATAATCAGAGAATTAGTCACAGCGGCCAGCCACAGGCCATTAGTTTTAGGCGCTGTCAGAGACACCTGTAGCTTTCGCAGGAGAGTTTTCTTTCCACACGGCGGTGCTAGCGGCAGCGCCAGGTGGGGATGGAGAAATGACGGTGCCTGCTGCCTTCCATAAACTTGAGGGGACAGCAAGCAGGTGTGAGCAGCGGGACGCCAGGCAAATATTTACAAAGTGCAAACGTGAATGCAAAACTAAAAAGATCCAGGTCAATTTGCCCATCCAGGCTTAGACACTTTATTTCCCCAGTGATCTACCTTGCAGAGCCTCCTCTGCCGGAGGCATGGCCTTCATCTCTAGCTAAAGATAGATGGGGAAGCTGCATGCTTTTAAAAGGAAAGCATGTCACCAGAGAATCTCCCACGTAAAGGCTTCCAGAGCTGTTTTCTGAAATAGTGGGTTTGTCTCCTGTCAACTACACAGTCGAGTCAAGGATTTGAAAACGAAACTGTAAGCTTTAAAAAATGACCCCCCAAAAAACAAAAATCGTGACAAAAGCAATACAAGATAATTATGGAAAACAGAGGAAATCCAAAGAAGATAATAAGAGCTACCCATAATCTGTCTGCCCAGAGATACACTTCTTTCTATTTGACTCATTTGACAAATATTTATTGAGAGCCCTCTGTACACCTGCCACTGCTATGGGCACTAGAGATGCAGGGATGAACAAAACAAACACCCCTGGCCCCCAGAGTTGATATTTAGGTTGGGGGAGACAAGCAACACATATAATAAATAAGTCAGTTAAACAGCAGGTTAGAAGGTAGTAAGAGCTACAGAAAAGGGGAGCAGGAGAGGCAGAGAAGGCAGTCACCAGGAAGGCCTTGTGGAGATGACATTTGCACAGACTTAAAGGTAGGGGGGTGGGCCATGCAGGTGACTAAGGGAAGGGAGCTCCAGGCAGAGAGCACCCCCAGTGCAAAGGCCCTGAGGCACACTTGAGAAGTAGCAGGGAGGCCACAGTGGCTGGAACAGAGGAGGAAGGTGAGCGGCCACTGGCTGCTGTGTGGAGTGTGGACAGTTAGGGGCACAGGAGGAAAGTGGGAAAGGAGGGGAGGCAGCTGCAGAAACCAGGGCCAGGGGCCAGCATGGGGAGGAGGTGGGATTCCAGATGTTTTGAAGATAGAACCAATGGAATTCTATCTGTTGGTGTGTTCCTTTCCAAACCTTTCCCTATTACAGCAATTTTAATCTACTACAGGTAAGGAGCTTATGGGTGTCTGTGATTTCTGACCCTGCAGAAATATATAGCTCAGCAGGCTATACCCATGTCTCTGTCCTTTTCTCATTATAGGGACATGGAGGGCCCCCAACCACCTGAATTCTTTTCCTGCCAAGTGTTGCTATTTCCTACATTCCCATTCCAATGAGGACTTTGCTTTTTGAGCCCAATACTCAGCCTGCCTCATGCAGAAGGAGGTGGGTTTGGGAAACATCAGACTTAATGACTCTTGAGAAGCTTCCATTCTGGGAGACAAAAGGAGCTGAGGCTGAGTGCAGATGTCAAGGAATAGGACACCGTCATGTTAGTCCTCAGTAGAAATGGAGCTGTGAGAGACAGAACAGAGGGGTGGAACCCAGGCTCTGCCCTCTGGGGATTTACAAGCATAGATCTCAAAAGATCCCAGCTCAGACGCTTCCTCCTCCAGGCAGTCTTCCGGATACTTGATCACTCCTCTTCCAGATCCTAGCTACCTGCTTCTGCCATTGGATCTGTCACTTTGGTTAATGACATAGCTGCTCACATAGCCATCTCCTGATGGGTCTGGCGTGGCTTTGGCAGAGGTGAAATGGGGTGAGATGCAGCCATAATGTTTGCCTTAGGGTCCAGCGCACAGTAGGTGCTTAGTAAATGCTTAATAAAATGAATAAATGGTGCTGCTGGATTTACAGAGGATGATGGACTTCAGAGCTTGATGGAGCATAAGCTTTAGGGCCCATCACTGGCACTGGCCCCTTATATGCTCATAAGACCATATGACTCTGTAAAATTTGCAAAAGTAAGATATTTTGTATTCTTTTTCTTAAAAAGGACCTTCCCCCTCAGTTGTATGAGCTTCAGGATACACACAACCTGGACCCCACTCAGGGAGGGCCCGAAGAAGTGGGTTTTAGAGCTGGGGCTTGAGGGGTGGTGGGCTTATGCTGGTTAGAGGGTGAGCACATGCTTCTTTGGGGACCAGACGGACAAGGAGGTGCCCTGATTCAGGCCATGACTGACGGGCCAGGGGCCCAGGAGTTGTCTGGCCCTCAAAAAAAAGCAAACTGTCCCCTGGACACCTTGTATTTTTTTTTTCTCCTCTTTCTTCTCACCTGTATTTCCTCTTTCCTTCACTTCTTTGTCCTCCCTTCCTTGACCAAGCCCTGAGTTCCTCCTCAGGGGCAGTGGGCCAGAGCGGGGGAAGATATTTCAGGAACCACCCTATTCCTACCCTTTCTCTTCCTCTCCTCTCTGATGCCCCCACCCTCACTCATCAACACTTTTGGCTTAGCCATTTACCTACTAGAAGCTTCAGCTGCACCATCT
>JAVSCE010014352.1:0-24547 GCA_032199065.1 Smutsia gigantea | reverse complement strand
AAGGAAGAACATTCCCAAATGAATAGTCTAAAGACACAATTACTGAAATTGGAAAAAGAAGAACAAATGAGGCCCAAAGTCACCAGAAGGAGGGACATAAAGATCACAGAAGAAATAAATAAAATTGAGAAGAATAAAACAATAGAAAAAATCAATAAAACCAAGAGCTGGTTCTTTGAAAAAATAAACAAAATAGATAAACCCCTAGCCAGACTCATTAAGAGAAAAAGAGAATCTACACACATAAACACAATCAGAAATGAGAAAGGAAAAATCACGACAGACCCCACAGAAATACAAAGAATCATAAGAGAATATTATGAGAATCTATATGCTAACAAGCTGGAAAACATAGAAGAAATGGACAACTTCTTAGAAAAATACAACCTTCCAAGACTGACCAAGCAAGAAACAGAAAAACTAAACAGACCAATCACCAGTGACGAAATCGAATTGGTAATCAAAAAACTACCCAGAACAAAACCCCTGGGCCTGATGGATTCACCTCTGAATTCTACCAGACATATAGAGAAGAAATAACACCCATTCTCCTTAAAGTTTTCCAAAAAATAGAAGAGGAGGGAATACTTCAAACTCATTCTATGAAGCCAGCATCACTCTAATACCAAAACCGGGCAAAGACCTCACCAAAAAAGAAAATTACAGACCAATGTCCCTGATGAACGTAGATGCAAAAATACTCAACAAAATATTAGCAAACCGAATTCAAAAATACATCAAGAGGATCATACACCATGATCAAGTGGGATTCATCCCAGGGATGCAAGGATGGTACAACATTCGAAAATCCATCAACATCATCCACCACATCAACAAAAGAAGAACAAAAACCACATGATCATCTCCATAGATGCTGAAAAAGCATTTGACAAAATTCAGCATCCATTCCTGATTAAAGCTCTCAACAAAATGGGTATAGACGGCAAGTACCTCAACATCATAAAGGCTATATATGACAAACCCACAGCTAACATCATACTTAACGGCGAGAAGCTGAAAGCTTTTCATCTAAGATCGGGAACAAGACAGGGATGCCCACTCTCTCCACTGTTATTCAACATAGTACTGGAGTCCTAGCCACGGCAATCAGACAAAACAAAGACATACAAGGCATCCAGATTGGTAAAGAAGAAGTCAAATTGTCACTATTTGCAGATGACATGATACTGTACATAAAAAACCCTAAAGATTCCATTCCAAAACTACTAGAATATCTGAATTCAGCAAAGTTGCAGGATACAAAATTAACACACAGAAATCTGTTGCTTTCCTGTACACTAATGATGAACTAACAGAAAGAGAAATCAGAGAAACAATTCCATTCACAATTGCATCAAAAAGAATAAAATACCCAGGAATAAACCTAACGAAGGAAGTGAAAGACCTGTACTCTGAAAACTACAAGACACTCCTAAGAGAAATTAAAGAGGACACTATCAAATGGAAATGCATCCCATGCTCTTGGCTAGGAAGAATCAATATTGTCAAAATAGCTATACTACCTAAAGCAATCTACAGATTCAACGCAATCCCTATCAAACTACCAACAGCTTTCTTCAATGAACTGGAACAAATAATTCTAAAATTCATATGGAACAACAAAAGACCCCGAATAGCCAAATCAATCCTGAGAAGGAGGAATAAAACAGGGGGAATTACACTCCTGACTTCAAGCTCTACTACAAAGCCACAGTAATCAAGACAATTTGGTATTGGCACAAAAACAGACCACAGACCAGTGGAACAGAATAGAAAATCCAAACATTAACCCAAACATATACAGTCAATTAATATTTGATAAAGGAGCCTTGGATATACAATGGGGAGATGACGACCTCTTCAGCAGCTGGTGTTGGCAAAACTGGACAGCTACATGTAAGAGAATGAAACTGGACTACTGTCTAACCCCATACACAAGAGTAAACTCAAAATGGATCAAAGACCTGAATGTAAGTCATGAAACCATAAAACTCTTAGACAAAAACATAGGCAAAAATCTCTTGGACATAAACATGAGCGACTTCTTCATGAACATATCTCCCCGGTCAAGGGAAACAAAAGCAAAAATGAACAAGTGGGACTATATCAAACTAAAAAGCTTCTGTACAGCAAAGGACACCATCAGTAGAACAAAAGACATCCTACAGTATGGGAGAATATATTCATAAAAAACGTATCTGATAAAGGGTTGACATCCAAAATATATAAAGAACTCATGCACCTTAACAAACAGAAAGCAAATAATCCAATTAAGAAATGGGCAGAGGACATGAATAGACACTTCTCCAAAGAACAAATTCAGATGGCCAACAGGCACATGAAAAGATGCTCCACATCGCTAATCATCAGAGAAATACAGATTAAAACCACAATGAGATATCACCTCACACCGGTGAGGATGGCCAACATCCAAAACACAAACAACAACAAATGTTGGCGAGGATGTGGAGAAAAGGGAACCCTCCTACACTGCTGGTGGGACTGCAATTTAGTTCAACCATTTTGGAAAGCAGTATGGAGGTTCCTCAAAAAACTCAAAATAGAAATACCATTTGACCCAGGAATTCCACTCCTAGGAATTTACCCTAAGAATGCAGCAGCCCAATTGAAAAGGACAGATGCACCCCTATGTTTATTGCAGCACTATTTACAATAGCCAAGAAATGGAAGCAACCTAAGTGTCCATCAGTAGATGAATGGACAAAGAAGATGTGGTACATATACACAATGGAATATTATTCAGCCATAAGAAGAAAACAAATCCTACCATTTGCAACAACATGGATGGAGCTAGAGGGTATTATGCTCAGTGAAATAAGCCAAGCCGAGAAAGACAAGTATCAAATGATTTCACTCATATGTGGAGTATAAAACAAAGAAAAAAACTGAAGGAACAAAACAGCAGCAGACTCACAGAACCCAAGAACGGACTAATAGTTACCAAAGGGAAAGGGACTGGGGAAAATGGGCGGGAAGGGAGGGATAAGAGGGAAAAGGGGCATTACGATTAGCAAATGTAATGTTGGGGGGGCACGGGGAGGGCAGTACAGCTCAGAGAAGACAAGTAGTGATTCTATAGCATCTCACTACGCTGATGGACAGTGACTGTAATGGGGTTGGTGGTGGGGACCTGATGAAGGGGTAGTTTAATAATCGTAATATTGCACATGTAATTGTAAATTAATGATAATAAAATAAATTATATTAAAAAAAAAAAACAAAAAAAAAAAACAAGGCAGTTTGTTTCTGGATGGGGTTCATTTAACCTTCTGTAGTTCAACATGACATTCATCTTTGCTTTCTCCCCAAGAAGCAAAGAAATCGACACATGACCTTGAGCTCACCAGGGATGAGCGTACAGTCCTTGTTGGGCGTCAGGTGGCAATCCCAATAGGCTGTGTCTTTGGGATGTATCACTTGCTTTTAACATTGGAATAAATGGTTATACAGTTTCTCCTCTCCCATTTTCTCTAAGGTTATCAATTACTTTTTAAGCTCATAGGTTTTATATTTTCCTTAAAACCTAAATATGATCATATTATCCTTCTGCCCCCAAAATTCAACATCTAATCACTTAAATGAGAATTAAGTTCAAACATCTTAGCCAGTGTCTCAAGAATTTAGTTATCCCACTTAACCACCTTTAATTTTCACAGTACCCTTTCCTCACCATCCTTCCACACCTCATTGTATTCAAACCTTCATAGCCATCTCCCAACAACCATTCATCATTCAACGCTTGTCAAAAGTGGACAATCTCCTGAATTCTTCTTAAAAACGCAAAGATATGCTCTTCTTCCCTTAGATAATCATGGCTATTCACAGATTCCCTTGGAATTGAAATATATATGCACAAATATGTATATATACAGAAGAGCAAAGCGCCCTGATTTCTAGAGCAGGGCTTTGGAAGGATCCGTCATTTAAGAACGCACTGACATCACTGCAGGACTTAGGCCTTCATTTAAGACTACGTGTCATCAGAGACTGCTGAGAGAGATACAGACTATCTTTTAAGTCACTTTAACTAAACTAAGCAACTTTTTGGAAAAGAGGGTACAGAGAAGAAAATAACCCATAATCTCAAAACTCCCAGCTATTTTCTGTGTATAAGAGCTACAGACTGGAAATCCTTTTTGCTTCAGATGTTTTATTTTAGTTATGATATGCCAATGTTTTTAAAAAATTCTCAGCATGCAGGTGTGCTGTGTGGCCCATTCCATGTAGGCACAGGAGAGGGAAAGTCCGCAGCTGAAACAGGGATGGCGGTGACTGGGTGGCTGTGAGGAGAAACATGTTCTTTTGCAGGAGGAGAGTGGCATCACAGAGAAATGCTTTTTGCAGGGTTGGGAGCGCACAGCATTCTCCACGTTCCTCACTGAACCCAAGTCACCTGGTGACCGGAAGGCGGGCGGCTTTGGAAACCTCAAGGGGCACAACTTTGGCATTTTAATGGTGTTCTTACAATGGGCACTGTCCACAATGTCAGTGGGTCTCCAAGTAGACTCGTGGCGAAAGATAATGGGCAGGCGGGAGCTGGCACCAAAAAGCAGGACGGGAGACACCGAACGTGGGCTGCAGCTCGCAGACTAGTTTCGGTTCCATGCCCTAGCCTCCTCCTGGAGACCTTAACAATGAACTGTCAGACTCTCTGAAGAGGCAAACAGTGTGTCTTCATGAGAGAGGACATTGGCTCTTAAAAACTGGTGTGATGTCATTTTGAAGACATAGGCCACAATGCACAGTCATTTAAAAAGTTTTATTTAATAAAATTTGCTCAATTTTTATTTGACTTCTGGGCGATTGAAGTTGTCATTCTGGTGTAATTACCTCATATAAGAAGCTCTGCACCCATCCTCCTGACATAGGCTCTTGAGACGTATGCCCTAGTCCACTGATTCTTAGCTCAAAGGAAACATGCAGAACCATCAAGGACACAAACTGGCAATTCGGACATTTGAGAAGTAAATATTACACCTTCCTAATCACTTAATCTTAAGGTGTGTCACAAGTGTTCTTAGGAAGAGGCACAAAAGTCCTATAGTGACTGCCTGTGCCAGACGGATTCACCCTGTCCCCACCCGGCCGCCCCCACACACGACGGGCTGCGTGTGACCGAGTCTGCAGTGTGTGTCTGGCTGCCTCTCCTCCGCTCCCTCCAGTCCGGCTCTGCGGTTCTGAGGAACAAGGCGCTTGTCCAGCTCACGACACAGGTCAGACCGGGTGGTAGCACAGGACAGGGCCCCACTGCAGAGACACTCTGCCCCGCCAGGGAGATGACCCAGCAGCCTGGTTCCCCACCCTCCGCGCCATATTTGCTTTTTTAAATTTTTGTTCACATTAGATACACTAGAATTTCAATTCTCTTAAAATTCTACATTTACATACATATTTTTAAAGGCAAGTGTGTGCTCACACAAACACCAAGGCAAATATGTTGTCAATACAGTGTTTTGTCTTACATGAGAAGACGCAACTACAGATACAGCTAATTCCCAAGGCTCCAAAGGGCTTTTTGTTCCCATTTCCCCGCTATGAGGGCATCTGATGATAAGAAAAGCAATCCATCAGCCAGACCTATCAGTCTATTCCAAAATGCTTTCAATTTTAATTTTCGTTAGAGCCGGTGGAGGCTGTGTATCTGTCTTTCCTCCAACTTTCTTTCCTTGTTTTTATTTTAACCACGTTTCCTAGGGAAATTTCTTTTTCTTTTTGACAGCGTATTCTCACACTATATGCATTCTCTTCACATTTTAAGGACAAAATTTTAATCCAGTTACACTTATGTATTCTCACTGACCATTAAACATATTTTAGCGATGGCAGGAAAGAAGCATAAGAAAAATGCTGAAGTTTAAGAAAAATTTTCAGTCTGCTTTTCTCCATACAATGAAAATAGTACTGCTGCTCTGAGGAGTAGGTACGAAGAGGAAGCTCTGTGTTTTCGCCCAGTGGAATGCTTAATAAGCACCTTTTTCCAGCGAAGGACAGAGCAGCCATAGGGCTGCAGCAGTGGATCAGCACGTCGGCACTGCCTTCCGCAGGAAGACTCTCCCGGGGCTGCCTCCCTACGCAGCCCGCAGCGCCTTGCAGGTATCAGAGCCACCACAGTCCTTCTTTCCTTGGCCAGATACATCCGGATGAGATTATTAAGAAAACAAGAGTCGATGACTGGGCTCTGGGTCCAGCCACGTCTCAGATGCTAACGTGGCTGACAGGCTGTGATGAGCCCGGTGGCACTACCACTGTGGGTCACTTTTGTCCCCTAAGTCTCAAACTGCCTTGAGAAATGTGCTTCCATGGAGTGATGACACAAGAGGGACGGAGAGAAATGCCAGCCAAGCCTTTGATTCCCTCCCTCAGGCACATGAGTCACGGAGGCTCAAAGGAGGAGGGCTCCAGCGCCTGCATTCCCACTGTCTTCCCGGCGAGACCGATGCTAGAACTACCGAAAGATAATGAGCAAAGATAGCGAACATAAGCAAGATTTTACCAATGTCTAGGTGTGTGTTCATGTGCTTGTACACAGAGTCATGTATAGAAGCAGAGACATTCACAGAGGGTTTGCGCTATGGCTGTAATTTGGATTTAGACTCAGGAGAAAACAGGAAAATTTGTTCGAGGGGATAGTTTATTGTATAGAAGGTGGGAGAAGAAAATGTGGATTTCAAGGTCCAGACGGGAGAGGGGAAATGGTGGGCGTGGAGAAAACTCATCTTGGTAACAGCAATAGAGGGTCAGCCCTTGACTGGGAGGACACAGAAACACACCGAGGAGATGCAGGGAAGAATAAACTCTGAATGTTGTAATTGATAGGGAAGGAGATCTTCTCTATATTTAACCAAATATTTTATTCAGAGCGGCTGAATCAGTAATAAAAGATTCCTGACGAGTGACACCATCAGGGAAATTAGTGTTACCCACGGCTTTGCCGCCCTTACAAGCACTGGTGGGCACGGCTATAATGGCTGCCTTGGGGATCCGGGTTTCATGCTTCTCTGTGCACACTCAGGGTTACTGCTGTGACATCAAGGTCCCACACACTGACAGCTAGTTCCCCAAGTGAGTCCCACGCTTCTGACAGAATCCAGGTTTTACATTGCCTCATGTTATCACATATTCATGTTTGATAGAGAAAGTTGTTATCAGCGAGCCCAGGAAGGACACATTGTTTGAACAATATTATGATTTTCATGGGAAAACTTCTGAGGCTTGATAGACTATTCTAGGATAAAAGGGAGAGGAAAAATAATATGTATAATTTAGATAAACTCTACTCCAGTAGAAACATGATCCTTTTATTCGTGAAGAGGAAATGTGATAGGAATTGATTTAACAGTTTTCCATGGGGTTCAAAATAGAAAAATAAATGTATGTATGTTCATTAGGACTATCATCTGGTGATATGGGTAATGATGTTTATTTGGCAGATGAAAGATTTCAGGCCTGCAAATGTAAGTGAGAATCCCAGACTATCAGAGCTAAAAGAAAACTTGGGGAATTGAACCATGCTGTAAAGTCACTTGGCACTCAAGCTCACACAGCTGGTAGAAATAGCCTGGACGCACTGAAGATGTGATTAGGTCCAACTGTTCAAAGATAAGGTGTACAAGATCATAAATTAGCAAACAGTTTCCTCTCTTCCTTTTCACTGATTTCATCTAACTTAAAGGGAGTCACAATAAGTGAAGTGAAGTGACACTTAGGTATGGTTAGATGTGAAAAGAGGTTGAGACTGGAATCTAAACTGAAATCTTTGATTCTCTATCCACTTGCAAAGAACTAGGAGCTGATCAATAACCACAGGTGGAAGACTGTATTTTCCAAAGATGGCACTAACAATCTCTGTCATTCCACATGTCACCTTCCCCATCCAGAGGTGAGTCGATTTCCCCGCCTGCTCTACTCCTTCCCTTCAACTCCTCTCCCCAACTCTGCTCACAGCTGGGTGTTCCTCTGTGACTGGTGAAATGGTGCCTTGTGACATCAGAGGCTGGGTCATATAGGGCAGTGCAGCTTCTACATTCATATTGGGATACTTGCCTTGGGATCAAGCCTCCCTATTGTAAGGGACGTCCAGGCCACCTAAAGAGGCCTCTTACATGGGCTCTGGCTGCAAGCCCCAGCTGAGGTCCTGGCCAACAGCAACACGTTTGAGAAAATCTTTAAGATCAGAGACCCTGGACAAGAATTGCCTGGCTGAGCCCAGTTCTCTTGCCAAACAATGAGAAAAAAACCAAATGGTTGCTATAATTTGAAGTTATTAAGGTTTGAGACAGTTTGTTTCAATAGATAAGGAGAATGCTACTTCTTAAAACGAGCAGAAAAAGGTAAAAAGAACATCATCATTCGTCTTTTTTTTTGTTGCATCATTAATCTACAATTACATGTGCAACATTATGGTTACTAGACTCCCCACATCATCAAGTCCCTACCACGTACCCCATTACAGCCATTACAGACACTGGCCATCAGCGTAGTGAGATGCTATAGAATCACTACTTGTCTTCTATGTGTTGAACAGCCCTCGCCATGCCCCCCCTATATTATGTCTGCTAATCATAATGCCCCTTTTTCTCCCTTGTCCCTCCCTTCCCACCCATCCTCCCCAGTCCCTTTCCCTTTGGTAACTGTTAATCCCTTCTTGGGTTCTGTGAGTCTGCTGCTGTTTGTTCCTTCAGTATTTTTCTTTGTTCTTATACTCCATAGATGAGTGAGGTCATTTCATACTTGTCTATTTCCGCCTGGCTTATTTCACTGAGCATAATACCCTCTAGCTCCATCCATGTTGTTGCAAATGGTAGGATTTGTTTTCTTCTTATGGCTGAATAATATTCCATTGTGTATATAAACCACTTCTTTATCCATTCATCTACTGATGGACACTTAGGTTGCTTCCATTTCTTGGCTATTGTAAATAGTGCTGCAATAAACATAGGGGTGCATGTGTCTTTTTCAAACTGCACTACTGCATTCTTAGGGTAAATTCCTAGGAGTGGAATTCCTGGGTCATATGGTATTTCTAATTTTGAGTTTTTTGAGGTACCTCCATACTTTCCACAATGGTTGAACTAATTTGCATTCTCACCAACAGTATAGGAGAGTTCCCCTTTCTCCGCATCCTCACCAACATTTGTTGTTGTTTGTCTTTTGGATGGTGGCCATCCTTACTGGTGTGAGGTGGTATCTCATTATAGTTTTAATTTGCATTTCTCTGATGATTCATGATGTGGAGCACCTTTTCATGTGCCTGTTGGCCACCTGAAGTTCTTTGGAGAAGTGTCTGTTCAGATCCTCTGCCCATTTTTTAATTGGATTATTTGCTTTTCGTTTGTTGAGGTGTGTGAGCTCTTTATACATTTTGGATGTCAACCCCTTATTTGATATGTCACTTATGAATATATTCTCCCATACTGTAGGATGTCTTTTTGTTTTATTGATGGGGTCCTTTGTTGTATAGAAGCTTTTCAGCTTGATATAGTCCCACTGTTCATTTTTGCTTTTGTTCCCCTTGCCCGGGGAGATATATTCATGAAGAAGTTGCTCATGTTTATGTCCAAGAGATTTTTGCCTATGTTTTTTTCTAACAGTTTTATGGTTTTATGACTTACATTCAGGTCTTTGATCCATTTCGAATTTACTTTTGTGTATGGGGTTAGACAATAATCAGGTTTCATTCTCTTACATGTAGCTGTCCAGTTTTGCCAACACCAGCTGCTGAAGAGGCTGTCATTTCCATTGTATATCTGTGGCTCCTTTATCGTATATTAATTGACCGTATGTTTGGGTTAATGACTGGACTCTCTATTCTGTTCCACTGGTCTGTGGGTCTGTTCTTGTGCCAGTATCAAATTGTCTTGATTACTGTGGCTTTGTAGTAGAGGTTTAAGTCAGGGAGCATAATTCCCCCCACTTTATTCTTCCTTCTCAGGATTGCTTTGGCTGTTTGGGGTCTTTTGTGGTTCCATATGAATTACAGAGCTATTTGTTCCAGTTCACTGAAAATGCTGTAGGTATTTTGATAGGAATTGCATTGAATCTGTAGATTGCTTTAGGCAGTATAGCCATTTTGACACTATTTATTCTTCTTAGCCAAGAGCATGGGATGCATTTCCATTTGTTAGTGTCCTCTTTATTTTCTCTTAGGAGTGTCTTGTAGTTTTCAGGGTATATATAGGTCTTTCACTTCCTTTGTTAGGTTTATTCCTAGGTATTTTATTCTTTTTGATGTAATTGTGAATCAAATTGTTTTCCTGATTTCTCTTTCTGTTAGTTCATCATTAGTGTATAGGAAAGCAACAGATTTCTGTGTATTAATTTTGTATCCTGCAACTTTGCTGAATTCAGATATTAGTTCTAGTAGTTGTGGAGTGGAGTCTGTAAGGTTTTTTATGTACAATATCATGTCATCTGCAAATAGTGACAGTTTGACTTCTTCCTTGCCAATCTGTATGCCTTGTATTTCTTTGTTTCGTCTGATTGCCATGGCTAGGACCTCCAGTACTATGTTGAATAACAGTGGAGAGAGTGGGCATCCCTGTCTTGTTACTGATCTTAAAGGAAAAGCTTTTAGCTCCTCACTGTTAAGTATGATGGTGGCTGTCGGTTTGTCATATATGGCCTTTATTATGTTGAGGTACTTGCCCTCTATACCCATTTTGTTGAGAGTTTTTATCATGAATGGATGCTGAATTTTTTCAAATGCTTTTTCAGCATCTATGGAGATGATCATGTGGTTTTTGTCCTTCTTTTCGTTGATGTGGTGGATGATGTTGATGGATTTTCAAATGTTGTACCATCCTTGCATCCCTGGGATGAATCCCACTTGGTCATGGTGTATGATCCTCTTGATGTATTTTTGAATTTGGTTTGCTAATATTTTGTTGAGTATTTTTGCATCTACATTCATCAGGGATATTGGTCTCTAATTTTCTTTTTTGGTGGGGTCTTTGCCTGGTTTTGGTATTAGAGTGATGCTGGCTTCATAGAATGAGTTTGCAAGTATTCCCTCCTCTTCTATTTTTTGGAAAACTTTAATGAGAATGGGTATTATGTCTTCTCTATATGTCTGATAAAATTCAGAGGTGAATCCATCTGGCCCAGGGGTTTTGTTCTTCAGTAGTTATTTGAATACCGATTCAATTTCGTCGCTGGTGATTGGTCTGTTTTGTTTTTCTGTTTCTTGCTTGGTCAGTCTTGGAAGGTTGTATTTTTCTAAGAAGTTGTCCATTTCTTCTAGGTTTTCCAGCTTGTTAGCCTATAGATTTTCATAATATTCTCTTATAATTCTTTGTATTTCTGTGGGGTCCATTGTTATTTTTCCTTTCGCATTTCTGATTCTGTTTATGTGTGTAGATTCTCTTTTTCTCTTAATAAGGCTAGGGGTTTATCTATTTTGTTTATTTTTTCAAAGGACCAACTCTTTGTTTCATTGATTTTTTTCTATTGTTTTATTCTTCTCAATTTTATTTATTTTTTCTCTGATCTTTATTATGTCCCTCCTTCTGGTGACTTTGGGCCTCATTTGTTCTTCTTTTTCCCATTTCAGTAATTGTGTCTTTAGAGTATTCTTTTGGGATTGTTCTTCCTTCTTTAAATAGGCCTGGATTGCAATATACTTTCCTCTTAGAACTGCCTTTGCTGCGTCCCACAGAACTTGTGGCTTTGTGTTGTTGTTGTCATTAGTCTCCATATATTCTTTGATCTCTGTTTTAATTTGGTTTTGACCCATTGATTATTTAGGAGAATATTGTTAAGTGTCCATGTATTTGTGAGCCTTTTTGATTTCTTTCTATAATTTATTTCTAGTTTTATACCTTTGTGATATGAGAAGTTGGTTAGTAGAATTTCAATATTTTTGACTTTACTGAGGTTCTTTCTTTTTGCGGCCTAGTATGTGGTCTATTCTGGAAAATGTTTCATGTGCACTTGAGAAGAATGTGTATCCTGTTGCTTTCGGGTGTAGAGTTCTGTAGATGTCTGTTAGGTCCATCTGTTCTAGTGTGTTGTTCAGTGCCTCTGTGTCTTTACTTATTTTCTGTCTGGTTGATCTGTCCTCTGGAGTGAGTGGTGTGTTGAAGTCTCCTAAGATGAATGCATTGCTGTCTATTTCCTCCTTTAATTCTGTTAGTATTTGTTTCACGTATGTCAGTGCTCCTATGTTGGGCGCATATATATTTATAATGGTTATATCCTCTTGTTGGACTGACCCCTCTATCATTATGTAATGTCCTTCTTTATCTCTTGCTACTTTCTTTGTTTTGAAGTCTATTTTGTCTGATACAAGTACTGCAACACCAGCTTTTTTCTCCCTGTTGTTTTCATGAAATATCTTTTTCATCCCTTCACTTTTAGTCTGTGTATGTCTTTGGGTTTAAACTGAGTCTCTTGTAGGCAGCATATAGATGGGCCTTGCTTTTTTATCCATTCTATCACTCTGTGTCTTTTGATTGGTGCATTCAGTCCATTTACATTCAGGGTGATTATGGATAGATATGTACTTATTGCCATTGCAGGCTTTGGATTTGTGGTTACCAAAGATTCAAGGGTAGCTTCTTTACTGTCTAACCGTCTAACTTAAGTCTCTTATTAAGCTATTATAAACACAGTCTGATGATTCTTTATTTTTCTCCCTTCTTATTCTTCCCCCTCCATTCTTAATATGTTAGGTGTTTTATTCTGTACTATTTTGTGTTTCCTTTGGCTGTTTTTGTGGAAAGTTGATTTTATTTTTTGCCTTTAGCTGGTATTTGGATGATCTGCTTTCTTTGCTGTGATTTCATTTTCTCTGGTGACATCTATTTAGCCTTAGTAGTGTTTCCATCTAGAGCAGTCCCTTTAAAATATTCTGTGGAGGTGGTTTGTGGGAGCCAAATTCCTTCAACTTTTGCTTGTCTGGGAATTGTGTAATCCCTTCCTCAAATTTAAATGATAATCATGCTGGATACAATATTCTTGGTTCAAGGCCCTTCTGTTTCATTGCGTTAAATATATCATGCCATTCTCTTTTGGTCTGTAAGGTTTCTGTTGAGAAGTCTCGTGATAGCCTGATGGGTTTTCCTTTGTAGGTGATCTTTTTTCTCTCTCTGGCTGCCGTTAATACTCTGTCCTTGTCTTTGATCTTTGCCATTTTAATTATTATATGTCTTGGTGTCGTCCTCCTTGGGTACCTTATGTTGGGAGATCTGTGGGCTTCCGTGGTCTGAGAAACTATTTCCTTTCCCAGCTTGGGGAAGTTTTCGGCAATTATTTCTTCAAAAACACTTTCTATCCCTTTTTCTCTCTCTTCTTTTTCTGGTACTCCTATAATGCGAATATTGTTCCGTTTGGCTTAGTCACACAGTTCTCTTAATATTCTTTCATTCCTAGAGATCCTTTTATCTCTCTCTGCCCTAGCTTCTCTGTACTCCTGTCCTCTGATTTCTATTCCATTTATAGTCTCTTGCACCTTGTCCAGTGTGCTCTTAAGCCCATCAATCGATTGTTTCACTTCTGTATTGTCCCTCCTGACTTCATCCCTTAGCTCTTGCATATGTCTCTGTAGGTCCATCAGCATGGTTATGACTTTTATTCTGAATTCTTCTTCAGGAAGATTGTTTAAATCTATCCCACCAGGCCCTCTCTCTGGGGTTGTCTGGGTGATTTTTGACTGGACCAGATTGTTCTGTCTTTTCGTAGCGATAGAAGTGGTTGCAGGCAGGTGACACATGTATCAGCTGGGAGAACAAAGTCCCTTCCTGCTTGTTGTTCTCCTTGCCCTTCTTCACAGCCTATGCTGGTTACCCACACACTGGGAGGCAGTCTCTGGGATAATCCCTAAACTGCCGTGGACCGGGCCACCCTCAGGCTAGCCTAGAGCACCGCGGGTGCATTCTACTGCCAGGATGGCCCCTTCATGCCTTCCAGACCTTGCTCCAGCTTCTGCTGTCCTTCCGGGTTAGCTGCGCGCTGGGAGGAGACTCTGTGTGGTTGCCGTGGGCGGGGCCGCTCTCCAGCTGCTCTGCAGCTGTGGCGTTTTAGCAGGCACCAGTAGGGGGGAACGAATGGCAGGCTGCTTATCGCCATGAGGCGCTTCGGGGCTGCTCTACCCTGCAGGGGGTTTGGAGGCCCGAAATTCCTCAAGATTCCTAGCCTGCTGGGCTGAATGTGCTGAGACGATTTTGTTCAGCTGTTGGGCCCTTATCCCTTTAAGACTTCTAAAAAGCACCCACTTTTCTTTTGTCCCAGGGGAGCTGGCTGTGGGGACCCATTCCCAGTCTCGTCTTGGGCTTTACTTTTCTGTTTCTCTAACATCCAGTACACCATGCGATGTGTGTCTGTGCTCCCGGTGCAGATCACCAGGGCTGGTTATTTAGCAGTCCTGTACTTCCACTCCCTGCCCACTCTGATTCTTTTCCTCCCGCTGGTGAGCGGGGGTGGCGGGAGTGCTTGGGTCCAGCCAGGTCATGGCTTCGTATCTTACCCTTTTCGTGGGATGCTGAGTTCTTGCAGATGTAGATGTAGCCTGGCTGTAGTACTGTATCTTCTGGTCTCTCTTTTAGGAGTAGTTGTATTTGTTGTATTTTCAAGAACCTCTATGGTTTTGGGAGGAGATTTCCACTGCCCTACTCACAACACCATCTTGAGCCCCTCCTCCTCATCATTATTCTTTAAAAGGCAAAATACATTTGGAGTCAGTCATACTCACATTCTACGACAAAGATATAAATTAATTTCAAAGGAAATGTGAACTAATAGCAAAGCTCATATGATTCTAGTAAAACCCACAGATTAAAGAATATATAATTGGCAGCCAGCAACATTTTGTAAGCTTAAAATGCTAAGTTATATAGACTCAAACATTGTGCACACATCTTTCTTTTTGTTGGAAAAAAAAAAGCCAGGTGGCCATATGCATCTTCTCCGCCCCTGACTTCTGTCACTCTCCCTTCAGCATGTGGGTGTTCAGTTCGCTGAAGAAGCCAGATTTCAGAACAGCTTTCTTTCGGAAATGATGTTTTTAAAGTTAAGGAGAAAAGCTTGCCACATTGTAGAAGTGGTGGTTATAAAAATAGATGTAAAAATAAATTGAAAATTCATAACAATTGTGCTGCAAGAAGCGCATTGAGAACTGAATTACAAAGTAAAATTAACAAAGTGGGATTTTGATTAAACGAGTAAGCCAAGTTACTTACAGTATGTTAATATGTTTGAAATGGCTAGAGAACTTGCAAAATAAGTGAATAAAACTATGTGTACAGTGCTAGGATTGAACTAGCATAAAATAAGAATTTTAGAAAGTCTGATCTTATAGTGTAAGTCAGGGGTCAGACAGCTGGGTTAATCCCTGACTCTAATAGAAAGGACACTCAAAACTATGCTTAGAAAATGCAGAGAAAGGGAAACCATGGTATGTCAAAAAGTTTTATACTAGCAGAAAACTACTAAGGTAGAAAACCAGGGATTTGGACTGGGTTGTGTAAGATGAAAGTGCATCCTTTCCCTCTCCTCGTATCCCACCCCCGCTGTCCTCAGACACATTTCAACACCAAACGTTTTTAAAGAGCAGAAGTGACTCCATGTTCCTCAACATCTGCACAGATGGCAACAATAATTCACCAGTTTCCTAACAATTCATCATCACTTTCTGAGCAAAGGTTGGAGACCTTCATTGGATGGAAGTTCTAGTAAGGTAAGGGTTTCATTGAAGGTCCTAAGTATTAACTAGTATATATATATATTTTTTGCTTGCTTAGAATCAACTCAGCATGATGTTAAGCACCTTGGAGGGATACAGAGGTCTAAAGCCTATGAGCAGTTAGCTATTACCTACCTGAGGGGAGAGAATTAAATTAATAAAGAATAATGAGTCCTGGAAAAGTCCAAGCAGGGTTAACAGGAGACACCGAATAAGTGGGGTTTGAAGTATGGACAGACAGAGGACGTCATTCCTGACAAGAGCCTTGTGCTACACCTGGCACAGAGTTGGTACTTGAGAAATATTTATTGAAGAAAATGGGCAAGCAAAGCAAAACTTAGGAACAGGAGGCCTAAGAATGTGCCAGGCAGTGAATCATCTAGCCCAGTTAGAGATACGGGGTCAGCACCGGATGTCAGTTCACAACCTGCTCAAGGAGACCTGGGAAGGAAGGTGATGCATTCATTCTTGGTGGTAGAAAAGTGGAAATCAATCGAGCTGCCTGATACTCAGGAGGGATGACTAATGGCAAAATGTGAGATAAGACAGAAAGAGACGCTCAAGGGAGGCAGCGTCAATTTCAGCCCTTCCCACCCTGGCAGGCTCGCTGGCACTTTGTCCTCTACTGAGGTCAAACAACCTCCAGCAGGGTATGTGTGTCATGGGAAGGGGGTTGCTGCAATCATAGCACGAGCTCAGCCACAGCTGGCTTTGTGGAGAATCTGCCTAGGTGGAGGGGGAAGGCCCTGATGGGGGCGGAACTGTTTGCACCAAGACTTAGGGGAAAAAGCTGATGAGAAAGTATGCGAAATAAACTTGTAGAACTCAAAGGATCGACCGCACTGAAGTTACTGTAGAATAATGAATAAGAAGCATATCTTCTGTAGGTCATGATGTTTACCAAGAAAAATTTTCCTTGTCAGAAGAGAAAAGTATACCCCTAGCTTTAGCTAAGAAATGAGGAACATACCTTACTTAAAACAAACAAGCAAATGTTAGCTGAATAGTTCCAACACTGAAAGCTTTACATTTCTGCTGATCCACTGTTTCATACTGGGGATGAGAATTTCTGTCATTTCACTGGAAAAGCAAGCTTCTGCGGGTTCTAGAGACAGACTGCCAGGGTTTAAATATATCCTTAGGAGTCCTGTGACTTCAGGCAATTTAGTTCACCTCACTGTGCCTCCATCTCCTCATCTGAAAATGGGGATAATTCTAGAATCTTCTGTGTTGGGTTATAGTGAGGGTTAAACACTATTAATTACATGGGAAATACTTGGAATAGTACTTGGCTCATAGGTAGTGATCAATAAATTCCAGCTACTATTATTACTGTATTAACTTTGCCTTTTTGTTGATTTTTGCTGAGAGAAGACTCAAATTATTACTATCCATTCTTCGGTGGTGTCAGAGATAGACAATGCAGTGGTTTGTCCTAAGTAGCATAATTGAATAATCTGATGATATACAGAAAAATACACCCTACTCAAATCCTTCTGGTAAGGGGAACCATATTTTTGTTTTTCTGGAAGAAAGTTTCAAAAAAATACACTTACTTGAACAAAACACATCATAAATAAATTAGTTGCATTTTGCTTTCTTGTCTGAGAGAAGCTGAAACAGTCCTTTTCCTTTCCATCTGAAAGGACAGCAAAAGGGGCCAGACCACACATGACGCTGAGATGTCTGCGCCTGAAGTAAGATGGGTCTTGGTAGGAGAGGGTGATGCCTGACAGGAGGCTTTGGATATTGTTTTCATTATCCAGTTATTTCCTGTGTAAAAGCCACTTGTGTCTTGGAATGGAACTTGTTATCTGAAAAGCACTTCATCTTGTTGTATTTCTGAAGATTTAAATGGAAATTGTTGCTTTTGGGAAACAGCCATAAGGAGAGACTTGGCTGCATTTAAAAGCCTTAATCTCTTTGCGTCCTAATACCAGTAAATCCCTCCCCCTGCATTACAGGCTCTGCTTCTGAAGCTCATTCTTATCTGACAATCACAGAAATGACCAAACCTTCAAAGCTTGTGGGCACACATGTGTGTATATTGTACAGTCCCGTGTAGACCTGCTCACATGAACTCTTAACAGCAAAGGACCTTTGGCACAGGTGACTTTTCTAATTTCACAGAGGAGGAGACTTGGGACACAAGGGTCAGTCCTTTGCTCACAGTCACACAGCCACCGAGGGGACGAAGACGAATAGTCCTTCCTGCTGAGCGGCTTCGCTTCCACCTCTCAGTCATTACCTCCACCCTCAGTGGGTATTCTTCAAGCCCTTTCATTCAAAATAATAGAAAACTTAAAAAAAATGGAGCTGCTGCCTTCCGGGATTCTTACCTGAACGTGGACGACTTAATACAAGATTCAAAGGAAGACTTCTTGTATTGCTCTACTTTGTGCTACCCGGGCATCAATCAGGCCCATGTGAATGGGTCTTGTGCATTTCCAGTTCCATAAATTCATTCTAATTTATCTCTCCAGGTCCCTACCCAGATCTCTGTGGAACAGGACAATCATTTGATATCCCTTTTCTTGTTTTTTCTTTGATAAAGCACCCTACTGTTTTGACACCACTGTGTTCTAGGTATGTTATAAATACAAAATAAAATTACTTCTCCTACAAAATATTCTTTAGAATGTTAGACAGGTAGAAAGTAAAATTGACTGTGTTTGCAATAGTGTTAAGCTAAGAATGAATGTCCTGGTTAAAAAACAGCAATTTCAAATAGTACTCTTTGAGATTCCTTTCTAAGGAACAGCATTGAATTTTAGTTATTCATTATAGATCAGTGGGTATGAGTTACTAACAGCAAACTTTTCTCTCCCAGGTGCATTAATTATTTACTGACATTTGAAATTCTAAAAATATGCCATCTCTTGACTTGTGGGGAAAAAAATAAGACAAAAATTGGACATAGCTACTCTGCTGTGGGCCTCTCAGCTGAGCAAAGTTGAAAAACCCATATGCAGATAAAACCAGCCCTTTCTTTTTTATTTCACCAAAAGCTACTAAAAAAAAAAACCTCTAGGAACATATAGAACATACAAAGAACAAGAGATATTTCTAATCTTGTTCAGATAACTTAGTTTTTTCGCTTTGATAATATTACCTGGTAGCAGGATATATTCACTCTCTCATTTTTTAAAAATTCTTACAACTAACTGCAGAATTCAGTCTTTTCAAGCACATACTTATATAAAGCATAACTCAACACATTTAAAAGATTGGAATAGTACAAGGTAGGTTTTCTGATCACAAAGAAATTATGTTAGAAATGGCGAATAACCATAAAACTGGGAAATATCCAAATGTTTGGAAATTTAAGAAATAATCATGTAAATAATATATGGTTCAAAGAAGAAATCATAATGGGTTAGACAACATTTCAAACTGAGTTATAATGAAAATTTAGAATTTTATAACTTGTGAAATGTGGCTAAATCATTAGCTAGATGATCATTTTATTTAAAATACATTTATTAGGAAAGAAGAAATGTTTTTGAAAATAGGTGAAATGGGCAACCATCTCAAGAAATTATAGACAAAAGAACAAGTTAAGCTAAGGAAAGTAAAATGAAGAAAAAATAAAGAGAAGAAATTCGTGAAAGAGAAATAAAACACATGATAAAAAGGGTCAAAAAAGCCAAAAGTAAGTTTTGTTAAAAGATAATAAAATTGATGTAAGTTGGCAAAACTGACACAAGAAGCCAAAGACAAAAACAAAAACCCTGAATAATTGATCTACAGTGATTAAAGAAATAATAATAAAAAAATAATCTTGCCATAAAGAAAACTCCAAACTCAAATGGCTCTAATATTACCAAAACTCTTCCAAATAGTAGAACAAGAGGGTAGGTTCCCCACATCGTTTTATGAGGATGACACAACACTGATATTAAAACCAGGGAAGCAAAATTATATAAGCCAATTTCACTAAAGAATGTAGATGCAAAAATCCTTTGAAAACCAATAAACAAATATAGAAAGTTATACAAGGAGTAATATGTGGACTAAACTGAGTTAATCCCAGAAATTTAAGATAAGTTTGACATTCTAAAATCAATCAGTATAATTTTCCATTGCTGAGACAGCAGAGGAAGAAAATAACAGTATCATTTCAATAGTTTCAAAGAAAAGCACTGACAAAGTTCAACATTCATTCATTATTAAAAACTTTAAAAAATAAGAAAAAAAGAAATTTCCTCAAGTTGAAAAGAGTATCTACAAAAAAATGTGCAGGAAACATTGTACTTACTGGGATACTTTTAGACAGAAACTCAGGATGCCACTATCACCACTTTCATTCATCTGGATATGAAGATCTTAGCAACTGCAACAAGACAAGAAAAAGAAATACAGTTAAAAGAATCAGTAAGGAAATAGATTTTTGATAAATCATATAATTGAAAGAAAAAACCCAAATAAATTTTAGTTTTAAGAGAATTTAGCAGTTACTAGACATCATTATATATCTCTATACCAGCTATATATATTAGAAAATTAAATTTATAAAAACATACAATTTATACCAACAAAAACATTCAAGACTAAAATAACATTAAGATGGGTAAGACCTCTTTGTAGGAATTCATACACATTTAATAAAAGACATTTTAAAAGACTGAAACAAATGGAGATATGTATTCTATACAAAATTCAGAGAACTTAATACTGTAAAGATGTCAGTTCTTCCAATATTGATTTATAAATTTAATTTGGTCTCTGTCCAAATCTCTACACAGATCTCTGTGGAACAAGAGAAGCTGAATTTAAATTTTTATGGAAAGGCGGAGGCCAAGAGAAACACAGACACTTTGAAGAAGAGCAAAGTGGAAGAACAGGTTGTCATGGCTATTAAATCTTATTATAAAGGTATAGTCAGAGGCAGATTTTCCATAAAGCTTGCACTGTCCCCTTTCAAGACCCTTGGAGGTGCCCTAATATTGTTCATATGATAATGTTTCTGTATGTGTTAAATAAGATGATTTAGTCACAGCCAGTAGAGACTGCTCTGCCTTTCCTCTCTAAATTCACCTCCATCACACATCTACTCATGTTGGCTAGCTTTAGAATGGCTGTGGGCTTCTGAGGGATTTGAACAAGGAGAGCTGAGTTGGGGATATATTTAATATTACTTTATCATGGCATAGTATGTGGATCTCGGCCACTCCCATATCTAGTTGCTTGACTGCTAGCCTTCAGTTGTAGAATGTCTTGCAGGAATATGCCTAAGACCCCTGTGATAACTCAACCAGTGGGGTGACCTGAAGGCGTGGGACCAGAGGCTGCATCACTGCATGAATTTGTCTTACAATACCTGGAGCCAGAAGTATGTGGTGGTAGAGGAGAAACCAGATGTGAAATGTGGTGCCAGAAGCTATTCTGTGGAAGTTTTCCAATCATCAGACATGAGGTATTAAGAGGAGAATCTATTTCTTACTGATGCTTAAGTCAGAATGGAAGTTTTCTTGTCTCAGAAGCATACTTGACAATGAAGGCATACAATTTTAAGTTCATGATACATTTTTTATGAGAACCATGCAAAGTAGAAATGATCAAAGTTCCTCTATTTGTCAGGCACGAACCTGTAACAGTATACAAATGGTGAGTATATCCTTGTGAAAACTAATAAAGGGAAACCTCTCTAGAGTGGAGTCGGGAGGCCATCGGGGGGGATCGCTAGACCCTAGATCCATCACTCCTGGTCAGCTGAAGACCCAGCCAGAAGAGACAAGAGAGAAACCTCAAGGTCCGTGCTGCCTTAGCCTCTACTTTACTACCCAGCAGGAGCGAGGGAAGATCTCTTCCTCCCCCTAGCAACAGCCAAGTCTATAAGAAACTGTCACAACCCAGCCAATGAAAAAACTTGGAACTCCTAGTTTATTTTTTGTTTCTAAGAGCCCTTCCAAGTCTACCCTTTCCTCTATAAAAAAAGCTCTCCTCCCCTTTGTTCTCCAGACTTCTTCATGATTTGCAGTAGCTCCATGTCTCAAACTGCAATTCTCTGCTATATCTCAGAGATGAAAAATGTCGGATGTTTTTCTAAATTTGACAAAAATACTAAATTATTGACATTTTTACATGAGCCGAAAAACTGAACAAAATTGTTCCTAAACTCATAAAAATGAAAAATAAAATTTGAATATCTGTGCTAGAGGAAAGACTGAATTTTCTTTTCATTTTTTAATAGAAAATGGCATTACAAAAGCCATCATTATGTGAAAAGGCAATCAAAGAATATGTAGCCAAAAATTATAGGGAAAAAAATGTTATATGGCATGTTAAGCAATTAATAAAGTATGTATTTTTGTGGATTTCATGATGTTTATGGCATCTGTCAGCTTAAAAAATTTTTTAATTTGTTGTGGTTTATTTTTTCATTTATTTTTATACTTAGTCTTAGATTCACCAATTTTATTTAATAGAAGAGCACAAAAGTGTATGAACTTTGGATTCTTCTGTGTGCCTATATCTTCCCCCAGTTCTAGTAATTGAGAACTAAGAAATTATAGTAATCGAGAAAGTGTGGAATTGTCATAAGGATAGATGAAAGAGCAATAGAATACAATAAAGAACCTAGAAACAGACCCATGAATATATGGTCATCTGATTTATGATCCAAGTGGTGCTGCAGAGAAGTTGGAAATGATAACATTTTCAGTAAATGGTGCTGGAACAATTGGGTTTATATGGGGAAAAACTGGACCCTCTACCTCACATCATTTACAAAAATAAGTTGTAAATAGGTCATAGTCATAAATGTAAAAATCAAAACAAAAAAGCTTTCACAAAATAATACAGAACAATATCTTCATGACTTTAAGGAACAGTTTCTTAAATATGATACAAAAAGCACTGTCCTTAAAGAAAATTATTGATAAAGTTAAGCTTGAATAAGAGCGGAATTTGTCACCTAAAATATGCCTCTTTGGTATAAGAATTACTGTAGGCTAGTTATTTTTTAAGAAACTGCAGACACAGAAGAAGCTCTGAAACTTGAGTAAAAGTTACCCTTTTGTAAAAGCTATTTACATTTATAAAATAAATCTCCATATGTAAGGGGATCTCTTTTCTGTAGCAAGAGAAGGAGGATGCTGAATCTTTAGAAACTCTTATCAGTAGAGAAGACAATGACGTGAATCTGCTTAATGACCTCACCCTTACTTACTGTGTTTCTCTGGTAACCTTACTGGCCTCCCCTTCCCAACATCTTCTTTTGTCCTTAACTAGAGAGATTATTTAGGTAGTGGTTTTGGCCATTTTGGAGAGGTATTCAGTGTTCCTGGGTTTCTCCCATACATACATACAGGAGGTATACATGGTATCACTTTTTTGTCCACCTTAGCTGCTGAGTTCATGCTGGATACAGGAAAGTAGTAATTCAGAAAGAAGTGGTAACTATTTTCAACAAAGAATGTCAGTTGTATGTGATTTTTTTGAAAGACACCAGGAGTTTCCTTAGTTAGAAACAGATTTCTGAACATTTATTAGCGTCTGAGTAGCACTCCACTGGTCAAAGCTACAAGTGGGAACCAAAAAGGATTCTTCCGAACCAGATTACAAGAAGTGCTCCATAAGACAGCTGTTTACAGTACAGGTGTGCCCTGCACAACTTTAGTATGCTGTTAACCTTGTAGATGGCTGCTTTGATGAGAAAAGTACCATAACCCTGGGCTCAGAAGGAAGTCCTGTGTGACAGGAAGGAATCAAGCAGCTTTTGGAGTAATAATATATGCTTTTATGCTGCACTTATGTCCCCTGGGTTATAGAAGATTGAAAACTACGCAGGCCTGGGGAACCTACAGATCAGCTTATGCAAAGCAGTTCCATTGGGGCACAGGTGAGCTGGTGATTCTTGCAAAAATTGCTACAGTCTCTAGACAGCTTGTCCACTCTGACCCCCAATGAATATGCCTCAATGGGACCATCTTCTCACCTTCCAAGCCCTCAAAACAGTTCTTAATCCTTGGACAGAGATGCCTATAGGGGAGAATAAATCTTTACTCATGGCTTCTGCCAACAGATTGGGAGGTGAGTGGATTACTTTGTTGCCAAGAACCTGAACATGTATCAGCATGACATTGGAGATTGTACTGTAAATTGAATTTGTCTTGCATTCGGCTCACGCCTACAAATTAAAGCTCTCTAAGTAAGGCATTTGAGGATAATAGAGCACAAAATCCAGTTGAAAGGAAATAGATATTTTCCTCAGCCACACCATTTGGCATATTACAACATTTGGACAATGAACTTGGCTCTCAGCTTTCCTTATGACCAGGAAATGCACCAGGCTTCTGGAGTTTGGGTTTCTGGCAACAGAAAACATAAACATATCTGTAGCAAAAAGAAATTCCTAAATTGAAGTGGCTCACAGAAGTTAAAAAACAAACAAACACAGAAAAAGTGAATAGAAAAGATAAGAGTAAAAGGATTATGAAAAAGGATTTCCTGTTTAGGAAATTCCGGGAGGGTGAACTCTAACCCAAATCTCTTGATATACACCTCCAAGTCCTGTAACACTATGTGATCAAAAGTGTCTGGGGAACTTCCGGGAAGATGGCTGTGTGAGCAGGGCAGCAGAAATATCCTCCCAACACTATATTTATCTACGAAAACACAGCAAATACATCTATTCCTAAAAGAGAGACGAGAATACACAGGAAAGCGCACAGCGTGCAGCTACACCCGAGAGGACTCGGCACCCCAAGAGGCGGGGAAGATACGGAGCCGCGACCCGGCGGGACCCGAGCCCTCCCCCACCCCAGCGCACCGGCGGGAGGAGAGGATTCAGAGCCGGAGGGAGTGGAAGTGCACCCCGCGAAGTAGCCAGCCCCGGGGATCTGCGCG
>JAVSCE010014351.1:0-18814 GCA_032199065.1 Smutsia gigantea | reverse complement strand
CACCCCTTCATCCTTCCCCAGCTCCTCCACTTCTGGAGCTGATGGCACCTTTCTCTCCACTCCCCCAAGGGCCTCCTCTGTTACAGTGTCTCGCAACAATGCTAGCTCAATCTTCAGAAGGTCTCTTACCTTCACCTCTGACGTTCTCACACCACCTCCGCCTGTGCTTCCCTCAGGAGTTCGTCTTTTTCCTTGATGGCCTCTTCCTCCTTCAGAACACCTGGCAGCACTGCCATCTCCTCTCCAATGGCACCTTCTGCTGGTGCTCTTGTATCAGTGCCATCTCTTTTTTCATGGAATCCACAAAAGTGTGCGGCTTGCCTTCTCATGCCCCCTCTCTCATCAATGCCATTTCTCTCCTCAGGGAATCCACAGAAGTTTGCAGCTCGCGTTCTCATGCTGCCATTTCTTGGGTCTCCTCTGTAGACTTTTTTAATACTGTGAGAAGCAGCCAACCCACAGTCCCTGCTGCCTCACGGGCACTCTGCTTCTCAAAGGATCTGCTTACTATACCAAGGGCCTCGCCTACTGCCTCAGGTGTCACCTCCACTTGCACCCAGTCCTGGGGCAGGGCCCAGTCCTCTAGGAGGCAAGCCACCTCAGACCACATACCCATTGGGGGATGATCCACTGTCTCCCCATTCACAGGGGCAGCCCGCTGAAGCACCCCTCCCAGAAGGGCAGCTTGTCTTTTTCCTTGGTCAACAATGAACCCTGCCGACTTTCACCAATTGTCTTGCCAATGGGTTTCAGCCCCAGGCAAGTTCGCTATGGATTCAATGTGACCAAAGAAATTGACAGCATAATGTTCTATGGGGTGAAAGGGTTTATTACCCGGCTTGTTCTCCTGGTGGTGGGTCAAGCTCTAGCGTCTCTACCTCTGCCTAGAGCACTGGTCCGAGCTCTCCATATAGCACAATAATATGTTATTGCCTAAAGGTGTGGAAGCGGTAGCCCAGCAACAAGCCAGTTATATCATCAGGTGGTTTAAGTTCAGTGAGTATCCTGGCTATAGGACCCCCAACTTCCCCACACTCACTTTCTCTCATTCTTACAAATACACATTTACCTCTTTTTAAATAAAACTCTGTTTTCAATTTAAACATGTTTGTGCATTATCCACCTGCTGTCTTGCTCTTTTGAGTCATTTACCTCCTGTCTCACAGTCCTTAGGAACATTTTGGGAAGTGGTATTTAAATTCTCCTACCTTGCTCTCCTTTTACTTTTCTACCTTTAATTCTCATGACTCATGATTTTAGTCTGGGGTGAGGAAGATCGTGTAGCCTACATTTCTCAAACCTGACTCATTTGTACATCATTTTCCCACATGATCCATAATTATCCTGACACAGCTTGTACTTATTCCAAATGAAATAATTCTCCTGCCCCCCTCCTGTTTTCCATCCCTGGCAGAGAGTAGGCCTTTCTGAAAGCATGGTTGCTTGGCATTCATCTGTGCTTACTGGTGACCCAATGAAAAGGGTGTGTTTTAATCACTTATTTACTCTACTGGGGGAGAAATTTCTTCAGTAGGATTACAAGTATGGCTAAATACATGACACCCAATACTGGACTGATGAGATTAACAGTAGTTATTAGTCACATCTCATATCCCAGGAAAGGACGACACAGCAGACCAAACAGGGCCAATTGGGGTTCCACTTGGGGTTGCACTCAATAGCAGAGTAAACCACGGACTGTAGGAGGAAGGTTTTGTAGTATTAAGAGAGTGTGGTGCCCTCCTGGTTCTCACAGGAGGATATGCTTGGCTTGTTTGAATAATTCTGTAGGCTGCAGGGAACTGAAATCCACTACTCAGGGATAAGCGGGAACTCTGCCTGGTCTCCTGGATAAAGGAGGGTTGTTTGGCTAGGAGACCTTATCTGTGGGAACATACCAGGGAGGGGAACTTGAAGCTAGGCCATTTGAGGCCCTCCCAGTTTCATTGGATGTCAAGGAAGCACATAATATTAGGCCTTAATTTTAATTTAG
This sequence comes from Smutsia gigantea, assembly GCA_032199065.1. Lineage (NCBI taxonomy): Eukaryota > Metazoa > Chordata > Mammalia > Pholidota > Manidae > Smutsia > Smutsia gigantea. The sequence continues at coordinate 16,821 of JAVSCE010014351.1, read as the reverse complement.
GCTTTACATAACAATTGACCCTTTGATAACAATTTAAACCTAGGTGATGATTAAGACTTCTAGAGAATTAGGTGAAAATAAGCTGTAGACCTAAAGGGAGAGGACTATATGGTGAGGTGGTAGTAAAAGCCATGAACTTTAGGGGTGGCTCCTTTTATAGCCGATAAAGGCAATTGAGAGGGAGTACATGTGTGAATTTGTACTAACCACTAGGGGGTGTGAGTTTAGCCAATGACCAAGCCAAAAATGAACGCCCTGAAGGGGGTCCATTTGACCCTTTTAAATTTTAAATAGGCAACCTTTGGGGAGCCCATACCCCAAACCAGCTTCCTGGTGCCTATGGGGGAGGTGGACAGTCCACTGAATGCTTTCTTCAAGAGCCCACAATTGTACTCTAAGAAATAAAATGAGTATTTTGGTCACTATCAGCAATGTCTGAAACTCTGAAGTGGATAAGGAGTGTCCTGGGAGGCCTTGTATTATGGCCTTAGTGTCATAGAGACATCTGTTACCTTTATATTTTGGGTATCTGTGAGGCAAGAGATTCCTCGAGTTGTGTACTCCAGAGGAAAAACTCTTAGGCAATGGCCTAAGAGTTTGAAAGAATGTGCAGGTGGGGCCATTTGCTGGCCAGGGAATCCAATGCTGAGGTAACTGTATGGTTGTGGTCTGTTGTGCTGGCCTTTAGTCCTGGTCCCTCATCAGCAACATCCTTGTTATGGGAAGAGAAAGCAACAACTCCCCCACTGAGCTCCATCACCTTTATGGTGGCAATACTGTCCATAAGGTGTATAAACTTCCGTTGCTGTTCACTCCGTTGATTCTAAGGGACTCTCTGGGTAGCCAAGGGGTCTGTAAGAGGGGTGACCCCTCCAACACCGTGGCATCTGAGAAGGGACTGAGAAGGGGAGTCCACCTCTTCCTGCGGCTGAGATATGCTAGAGGGCCCAGATTTGGCTGTATTCTGTAGAAGGAGGCCTTAGCCATGTCAAGCTCTCAAGGTGCTTTTATAACTCAAGGTACAACTGTCAAATGAATGCAAAGGGTTGTGGATCCAGGGCCTATGAGAGCCTGACCTTCCAAAAGAGCTGAGCTGGCCAGCAGTTGCCAATGTAGTGATATATAGCTGATGACCAAGGAAGGCATTTCTTGCATCAAGTCTAAGGGCAACTTTTGATTAATGTGTATGGTCCAGAGACTATAGGAGGCATGAGAGGAGGTTGCTAACATCTGTAAAATGAAGTCTCAGAGGCACTAATGGGAGTGGCTGTTATATGGCAATTTGGACATATTTAGGAACTTTTTTGGAAGGGATGCCATTCATGGCAGACTGATTTGCAAGTAAAAGCATAGGTAAGATTAGATAAAATTTTGAATGAGGAATAGGTTGCCTCCAGAGCCCACAAAGGCCTAAGAGATGTTGGGCTTGTTTTAATATTGAGGATGTGGAGAGAATCAGTACTTGTCTGTTAATAATATGAGGGATGGAACAAATAATCTTTTGCCAAATAACTTTTCGGAATTTAACCAAGGTGGCATGGCCCTTGCACTATGTATGGGATGATGGCCCATCCCTTTTTTGTTAACCCTTTTATATTTTTATGTCCTGAATAAATATGGCAAATGAATTTTCTCCCCAGAGAATGTCATCCATGTAATGTCATACATGTGCTCTTGGAGCAAGGTTGTTGCAGTTAAGATCCTGCCTGTAAAGATTGTGTGTGATGGCAAGGCTGCTGAGGTACCCCATGGTTAGCCAAGTATCTTTTTCTTGGTTGTGAAGACAAGCTGACTAGAGGGCTGTTGAAGGGCACCAAACAGAACATATTGGCCAAATCTATAAGCCAATTAGCAACTTTTTATAATAGCAAAATATGTTCCAGTTGATGATTGGATAGAGTTAGTAATTTTGACAATAATGAGTCTTAGATATGGAGGCCTTAATTGATGGGGCCAGAGCATTCAGGTTGTGTTAACTACTGTGTTATGCCACTCATTCCAAGCTTAAGAACATGCAGTTGAACTATTGAAAGGAGAAACAGTGGGGATGATCACCTCTTTACTAATTAGGTCTTGTATGATGGGTTTCAATCCTTGAAGGCCCTGTTTTAATTTATATTGGGCCGTATTACTTATTGTAACTGGGGGTATGATCCATGGAATCCCATTTTCTCATGCCAGTTTGTGCCAAAGACTTACTTTAATTTTAATTTACTGCTCATTGTATTAGAGTGTCTATACTCACTATAGATTTGTCCCAAAATCAGGCCAATGGGTGCTATGACCATGGGGAGTTACGCAAAGGATTACTTCAGTGACTAAGGTAAAGCCTGTATATTTGTCTTCTGTTTTATATTTAGTAATGTCTTTAAGATTACAGGGTGTGCCATGTTTAAATTTATACTGAACTCTGACCCCAGTATTGATTAAGGTCATGAAGTCTTGCCAGATATTAAAGTCAATATCAGCAGATATTAAAGTTAATTCAGAACTTATATTTCAGTGTTGCAGAAGCCAATCAGCAACTTTTTATCTTTTTCTTGTATAATTTCTTTTAGTAAATTTTGAATTTCAAGTTGGGTCATATTGTGGACCTCTGTTTCTGTTCTTTGCTTCCTTCCCTGTATCCAGGTTTTTTTTCTTTCCTATTCCTCCACCCCAACTTGATATACTGCAGGGAATGTCCCCTCTATCCTGCTCATATTTATAAATGTCTTCCTCCAGAGATCCTCTAATCAATATTGTCAGTGTTAAGGGACTCCCCATGGCAATGGGTGCTTTATAGAACTTAAGGACCCCAGGCTTAAGTCAGATTTGAATTGACTCCTTCAGTGTGCCATGGGGTACCATGGATGTTTTCCCCTATAACCCCTTCAAGAAAAGGTCTTTGTTGTTACAGTCCTAGGCAAAGTAGACATATTTAAGGGTCCTGGTGAACTGTCTGCTGTTAGGAGCATGTACCACCTAACGCCTACTTTTTTTCTCTTTTCCTTCAGAATATGTCAGACTTCTAGCTATGTGAAATCATAACTTTAAGTTTCTGTCTCCATCTGGTCACCTATAGTACAGACCTTCTGGTAGGGTTATAGGGAAAACTTTGAGTGCCCAGTGACTCATCTCATAGGCTGCCTCCTCCTTTTCCAGGGAGTGTCAATCTCCCTGGGTCTTGTCCACATCCAGGAAAGTTACTTTGTTAATGGACCAGACGGGGACTCATTAAGCCCTGTGACTGTGAGATTAGCTCTTCACATGCTGGTAAGCAACAGCACTAAGCAAGCCCTGGCATACTGGCTAGGGGTTTTGTATTGGGAGAGTAATTAACTTCTTCAGTGTTTTTGAAGGGGCTGATACCAACTACTTCTATCTCTTTTTTTATCAGCACCTAGGCCACATATACCATTAATATGTACTTTGATATCTTTGGAGGTCATGAGAGCCCACATGGTAGCAGTAATGGAAACAGCAGCATAGGAGATGGACAAGACTACCACCTTGCCTGAGCAACAAAGTTGTTAGGCAACTGGGGTGCCATGATTAATTTCCTACAGGTTAATGGTCCCCTTGTCCACAACCTAACAAACAAAGGGCCATTCTCAAGCCCATCCTAGGGGTGCACAGTCAAATAATGTCCAGGCAGCCATTGGTGGTCATGAGGCTGTACACAGTGACCAGAGAGCTCTAGGCTGATTTTGGTAAGCAGAACTTGAGTGCTAACTGATTAAAGTGCTGTTGTCACCACTTTTATAGATGAGAGCCTCAGAAACCAATTCCCAAACACAGGTTAAGTCCAACAACACATCATGGTGAGGCATAGTCAGTTAACAAGCAATTCTCATCTTGAGGGCAAGAGCACTTTAGGGTGGAGAGAGATGGTGACACCTGGCAAAGATAACAAAGTACTACTGAAGCCAAAGCACAAGCCTACTGGCAACTGGTGATTCCATTCTAGGTGGCCTTCATCATATCATGAAGCCAGTTAGTCAAGAAGGATTAGGCAAAGCTAACCAGGTTGCTTTGGTCATGGTGTAGACATCCAGTTCAAGATGCCAAGACTGCCAAACACATGACACCAGATGCTGTACAGATGAGATAGCCAGCAATGTTAGTCACATACTCTCATAGCCCTGGAGAAGGACACAGCATGCCATGAAGGTCCACATGGGGGTTGTACTTGCCAACAGAGTGAACATGTAGGGGCTGTGGGAGGTAGGCTTTAGAATATTAAGAGGATGAGGTAACACCTAGTGTCCATAGGAAAATGTGACTGGCTTGTTTAAATAATTCTATGAGCTTGCAGAAAACTGAAACCCACTATCCAATAATAAGCAGAAACTGCACCTGGTCCACTTAGTAAAGAAGATTGTTTGGATTGGATACTTGATCTGCAGGAGCAGAGTGGGGAGGAGGACATGCTATTTAGACCATTTGAGGCCCTTCCAGTTTCACCAGATGTCAAGGCAGTGCATAACATGAGCCTTAAATTTAGGCCTTCAACCATGGAGTATAGGCAACCAAACGTGACAGTGCAGAGGGGAAGAGTAAAAGATGGAACTGTGAAAGGAATCCTAGTCTCCATTTCACACCTTATTTGATTCTGATCTACTTTCCAACATACAGTATGTGTCAGCATGAGCTCCCCAAAATTTGTTGACTCAAGATTTGACTTGTTGGATAGTAGTAAGCCTGCATACAATACTTTTGTGGGAATTAGCTGAACTTCATTCCTCCCATCTAGGCTGGATTCTGTGCTGGTTGTGGAGTTGGATGCAACTGTCCTTTTTCACCTGGTTCAACTGTAGGGAATTAAATTAGGTGGGCTCTAGAAATACAGTATTCATTCATGAAATTAAAATCGAGAGCCCAGCATCCAGTCTAACAAAAATATAGAATCAAATGAACCGGTCTTTGGTGGAATTAAGTTTTGGTTCCCACTCATTTGGTTATCCTTTCTTTGGAACTTGCTCTCCCTGACACAATGTCCATATTCTATAACCTAGGCCTTGTAGCTGTTATGATTGCCCCCACTTACCCCTCATTATATGTTGCAGTCCCATCTCTTTTCTCCTGTGGGCAGTCTCTGGGCCTCCTGATGTGACAATGAGCTAAATTTAGGAATCAATTTGTGCTGATGTGCTAATAAGAGAACGCAGTGAGTTTTCCTTCCCTTCCCAGAGGGCGTATATGCATTTAAATGGTGCATTGCAGAACACTTTCTCTAACTCTGCTAATCAGATGAAAAATTAGTACTTCTCCATGGTTAAATACCCAAGCTAAGGTCTCAAGTTACTGTATTCAGACCTGGATCTATAATTGCTCTTATGACCTTGGAAGAGATGCTTAGCACTTTCTGTGCTTCAGTTTCCCCTTATGTAAAATGAGTGTGAGAATAGCTAACATTTATCAAGCAGTTAGTATGTATAGGCGCTGAGAATGCATAACCTCATTTGATCCTCAAACACTTATGAATTAAGTACAATTGTTACCCCTATTCCACATATGAGAAAACTATTATTAGTATATCTAATCTGAAAATTCCATAGAATAATAACTAATTTATTGAGTACTTACTGTGTTTAGAATTATGCTAAATGTTTTAGGCACATCTTCTCATTTAATGTGCACTGCTGAATATATTTTCAGAATGATACAGCAAGTTAGTTCTTGTAGGTTCAGTTTCCCTACTAGCAGAACAGGGGTAATAATAGTCCTCACCTTTTAAGGGTGAGGTGAGATACCAGTTTACAACCTCATAAAGCTGCTATGAAGATAAAATGAGTTAGTATAGGTAAAGTACAGCTTAAGCATATAGTACATGCTCAATAAATAGTAGCTACTATTTTAGTTCTTTGGTTTACTTTCCCTGGGAAGGGGCTGGATGTCGCAGTGGTTACTTAATCCACCTCTTATACATGACATTTTATTCTCTCACTTACTGTCACTGTATAGACAAGCATTCCTCTGGGATGCTTACTAATCTGAAAGAATAGCCACAATTCACAACTTCCATATGAACCATTTACTGTATAGTAGGTGCTTCACTTTCACTAATAGGTGCAATCATTATTTAATAGCAAATTTTACACAACAACACTGAAAATAAACACCTTCTGAGTATTTTGAGAATGAGCTATAGCACTAGGATGCTGATGGAAGCATTATTGGACCTTCTGTAATATGCTACTCATGTTACCCATGGAATCATATATGAGCAATACTTGAGTGCCTACTATGTGCCAAATACCATGATAAGATGTTTAACATAATTAGATATTTATGTCTTTTAATCCTCTCAGCTATCCTATGAGGTAGGTATTATCACCTAATGTTTTACAGAGGAGAAAATGGAGACTTAACTAGATTACACAGTTCAACCAATGTTATAAAACTTGTAAGTGACTAGTTATGTTATCAGCCTTAGAAGTCCAAGCAACCAGTTTCCTAGTCTCCATTCCACACCTTATTTGATTCTGATCTACTTTCCAACATACAGTATGTGTCAGCATGAGCTCCCCAAAATAAAATAAAACTATCTTTTTTAACAAAAGAACTATAGTAAGAAATTTCCCTCTCAGACCCTAAGAGTACTGTCAAAATCCATTTTTAAGCCTATGAATTATGAATTACAAAAAAGATAACAGATTTTTGTTGTAGTTCTATGTTACAAAGATTTAATTTAGTATGCTTTTAAAGAGTATTCTGAGGACCTATGGAATGATCTTGGAAAAAACAGTTGTATGTCTAAGTATGTTTGGAAAATTCTGTATACTACATCCCTTTATTGGAGCATCATAATATTCATGAATGTTTTAAAAGAATTGAAAGGTCTTACAGTAAAGGAATTATTTAACTGTGTGATTTGTGATTTTTTTGTTTCTGGTCTTTTTTGTTCCTGTTTCTCCATTTTTGCCTTGCCTTAGTTTATGTTAAATATATATTTTCTAGTGCACCATTTTAGTTACATTTCTCTCACTATGTTTTTTGAGTTATTATTAGTGGTTGCCATGTAGATTACAATTAACATGTTAATTTAAAATAACCAATTTCATGTTAATGCCAAATTATTAGTGTAAAGAACTTTGCTCTTACATAGCTCCATTTCCAATTCCCTCCTTTGTGCTTTTATTGTACAAATTACAGTTGTGTATATTTTGTGTTTGTCAAGCAGATTTATAATTATTGCCTCATGCAATTTCTTAATTTCTCCTTCATGTTTAAAGAATAGTTTTGCTGGATATATAATTGTCAAAGTTTTTTTTTTCTTCAGCACTTTGAGTGTGTCATTCCAGTGCCTTCTGGCTTCTATGGTTTCAGATGAGAAATTGGTTGTTAACTTTATTGAAGACAATAAAATAAAGACAGCTTTATTTTGATATGTGTAGATGTGGATTTTTTTCAACTATTCTACTTAGAATTTGTTGAGCTTCTTGGATACAGTTTTTCATCAAATTTGGGAAGTTTTATCCCATTATTTCTTCAACTATTTTTCTGACTCTTGTTTCTTATCCTTCTGGAACTCTCCTTATGAATATTTTGGTACTTTGATGGCATCTAATAGGTCTTTTAGGCAGTGTTCATTTTTATTCATTCCTTTTTATTTTTTCTCAACAGACTGTATAATTTCAATTGACCTATCCTCAAGTTCAACGATTCTTTCTTCTGCTTTCTCAAATCTGACACTGAGTCTCTATAGTGAATTTTTCATTTCAGTTATTGTACTCTATAATTCAGTAATTTCTATTTGACTTTTAAAATATCTATTTAAATTCTGTCTTTGGTAAGACATTATTCTCATACTGTCCTTTAGTTCTGTAGACAGTTGCTTTGAACATTTGAATTAACTGGCTTAGAGACTTTATTTACTAAGTACAATGTCTGGGCTTCCTCAGGGTAAGTTTGTATTTTTCCTGTGATTGGGCTATATTTTCCTAGTTCATTGCATGTCTTGTATTTTTGGTTGAAAACTGGACATTTTAAATAGTATAATGTAGCAACTCTGGATATAAGATTCTCCACCCTCTTCAGGTTTGCTATTTTTGCTATTAGTTGTTCTTTGCTTTCTTAGTGACTTTTCTGGACTAATTCTGTACTCTGTTTTCTTTGTTGTATGCAGTCCCAGAAGTCTCTGCTTGGTTAGTTTAGTGGTCAGCTAATGATTGGATCAAGATTTCCTTAAATGTCTGCAACAAATAAGTTTCTCAGTCTTTGCCAAGGGGCTCTGTATGTTTGTTGATGTATACCTTCAGTACTCATCCAGACAGTTAAAACTCTCCCTTAGTCTTTACTTCTGCTTCCACAGAGCCTGAAAGTCAGTGAATGGTGAGAAATGTGAGCCTTCTCAGGTCTTTCTTGAGTACGTGCACAGCTCTGGCCATGCACACAACCCTATGCACATTAGCTTCTAGAATCACAGGAATATGTCATAGCTTTTCAAAGCTCCTATGGACATCCTGTGCAAAAGCTTTTACTTTTAAGATTTTTGGGTGGTCTATTGTTTGCTTCAACTGTTATCCACTGCCTTAGGCAGCCACAGTTGCCTGCAATTGTCTTTGGTCAAGGCCACTGGCAAACGGCTTTCACAGTAGATAAGCTGCTGAAATAAAGACATTCTTGTGAGATCTTTCAGGGAATAAACAACAGGTCAAATAATGATAATTTCTCTGGGAAAGGGGTTTAGAAGGATATCTAACTCCATATTGCCTCCTCTGGTTCCTGAAAGGCTTTGGTTTTCACCACAACTGTGGACTGTTGGTTTTCAAGAATACTGCTGATATGGAAGAGAGGCAAGTGAGAATAGAGTAAGTTTAAAACACCACAAACCTTGCTGTTATTACTGAGATTCACCCATTTTTCTTGAATAAACACTTTCCAGATTGCTACAAGACTTTGGTTAATTTCCAGGGTTCTGAAAAAATTGATTTGATAATTTTTTGCCAGTGTTCTCATTGCTTTTATGGAGGAGCAATTGTTTAGAGGTTCTTACTCTGTCATTTTTGCTGATGTCTTCTTACCACATGACCTTGACCTGTTAGGCCTATTAATATATCCAATTGGGCTCACCAGTAATATACTGTGTGAGGATGTTTTATAGCCTTTTAAATTTGTGTAATATTCTTATGACATGGATATGTAATACAGAACTGTCATTGGGTTGTTTCCTAACTACAGAATAAATAATCATCTACTTTTTTGACCTTTGCAAGTAAGAATAAAACACTGAGGATCTTTTATAAATTAAAATTAAAATGACACAGTTTTCATTACCATAACCTGTTGCCATCATACTATATTCCTAGAGGTAGGTACCCATGTGTGTAGAATTTAGGTTTTTAATATTTATACCGTTAAGTCCCAAGGGTTGATTGGGAGACCATTATTCTCTCACTACGTCAAGGTGATTAGAATTTAGTTATATTCATATATGGTATCTATAGATGATATCCACATACAGTATCTGTATATCTATAGATATTATTATATAGTATTTATAAATAAATCTATTAATCTGTAAATATAGTATCCATGTATGATCTATAAGACAATTTATTTGATAAAATATGTTCTGCTTATAATCTAAAAAGAGGGAGAAATGATTTTTTTAACATTACAATATAAAAGGGCCTTGACATCCCTTCCAGACCCATAATTCCATTATATTCAATTAATTTTCCAAACTACGAGAAAAAATAAATAAAATCTATATTGGAGTGATACTGTTAGAAGGACTGAATTTGAATGTAAGAAAAATACTTTAAAAAATGTTTATAACTGCTTATGGATGATGGGGTTGATAACTCTCTCCCATAAAGAGTAAAAAAAAATCATATGTAATCAGAAGTCTAAAATTTACTTACAGTAGAAAACTAGGTGACACTTGATCTTACTTCATAAGCCCAGTAAAACAAAGGCATGGATCTCACTGAACTGATACTTGAGCTCTATATACAATTTTTAAGTCTAGAACATCACTGTTTACCAAAAACAATATCATTAAAAATGAATATAACCTTAAAAGAGAGGTAGCCATATTTCCTACCTAGCTAAAGACTGATAGAAAAAAGAAGCCTACCATCAATATTTTTTCCTGTTGTAACACCACACATTGCAGTGTTACAAATAGGAGTAAAGTATCCTGTATTGATTGTTTTCTTTTTGTTGTTTTTTTTTGCTCCAGGAATCAAATAAAGTTAGTATGTGAGTTATGAAAGTAAAATTTGGTAAAATAAAAATAAGGTGATAGCTATTAAAATTATGTATGCCTTCAAATGAGGATTTTATTGACAATATAAAGGAAAAAATTTCCATCATCTGGGAACTTTGTAGAGAAACAGTCACATTTACCCTTAGAAAATCAGTACCAGGCAGTATTGTGAGGACAGTAGAAGTTTTTCTTCTGTGGGCCAACCTTCTTTCTTGATCTTTTAGCATCCTCTTCACATCTCGGGCTTTTCAAATTGATTCTTTATTCTTCCTGATGAGGAAAGTAAACAAACAAATGATCTTAACACTGAGATGCTGGAAAATTATTGTTTGTTTTCTTCAAAGGGCACTTGCATCGTAAGAAAATGGACATTAAACAGTGGGATTTCTGATATCAGTAGCGACCAAGAAGAGAATATAGATTCTGTCAGGTGATTTCTTTCCAGAACTCCTTGAATTTCAATACAAAGTTTCGTACCTACTGCCCTAACTTGTAAGAATTTACAGGTTCCAAAGGGAATGTTTATTTTTGCTAAAGATGTATGCATACAGGACCAAGGAAATCATGAAATGCATTTTTATAGACCAGACAGTGTGGGAAGTCATTTCTGAAGTTGATGATTCTACCAAGAACAACACATTCTAGTAGGATAAGCAGGTTTTTTCTCCCTAGATTTTTTGAGAGTAGAATTAAAAAACAAATATTTGCTTGTGGCATTTATCAAATAATTTCTCAAAATTGTAAAGGGAAAAAATATTAAAAATAATCACTTGCTTTTAGGACCAGTATTAAATATTTTATAGCTTTAGCCAAATTAAAAAAGATAAAATTTTTATAATCTCATGATAAATTTTGATAAAACCAAAACAAAATTATAAGGGTGTGACTACTATTTCTGTTCAAGAAATTAATGTAATCTTTTACTTAGGAGTATACTCTGTAATCTATGGCCTACATACTTGAATATTTCACAAAAAGTAGGTTTCACAGTTCTATCAGACAGCTAATTAAAAGTCTCCAAATTTATGAATTTAAAATTTTTCATATTTTATTAAAGTTAGGTTTACTAAGGTATAATTTACTTGCAGTAAATGTCTTCTGATTTAGATGTACAGTTTAATGGGTCTGAGTAACTTGTAACCATGTTTGTTCACATAACCATGATAGTCATGTAACTACCATCAAAATTGAATTGTAGAATATTTTCATCATTCTAAAAAGTTCCCTTACTCCCTTCTGTAATCAATCACCATACCTTAGTCCCTAATTTGATTTCTGTCCCTACAATTTTACTTCCTCCAGAATGTCATATAAATGGAATGAGTAGTCTTTTGTCTCTAGCTTCATTTACTTAACATAATGCTTTTGAGATTCATCATTGTTGTTGAATGAATCAGGAGTTTGATTTTAATATTTTTTATTTTATTGACGTACCACAATTTGTGCATCCATTTAACAAATGAACAACATTTGGGCTATTTATAGTTTTTTAAGGGGCTATATAAATGTTCAGGGACAGGTCTTTATGTGTTCATATGGATAAATACTCAGGGCAGAGATTGCTGAATAATGTGATGAATATGAGTATGTTATACTGTATAAGAATCTGCCAAGCTGTTTTCCAAAAATGTCTTTACTATTATGCATTTCAACCAATAATAGATGAGAATTTCAATTGCTCCACACTCTCTATGGCACTGGGTGTTGTCAGTTTTTTTTAATGCCTTAGCTATTATAATAGGTGTGTAGCAATATTTTCTTGTGTTTCAGTTTCCTTCTTTTCAGTGATCAAAGATAATGGGCACGTTTTCATATGAATTTTGGACATCTTTATCTTTTCTTTGGTGAAATATCTTTTCAAATTTGTTCTCCATCTTATTACTGGCTATTCTGTTTTCATATTACTGAGTTGTATTAATTCTTTGGATGTAAGTCCTTTATCAGAAATATATGTCCAGATATTTTCTCCGGGTATGTGGTTTGTCCTTTTATTTTTTTTAAATCTTATTTCAAGGATCAGAATTTTAAAATTCAACTCGTATTTATTTTATCATTGGTGCTTTTTGACTTTTCTGAGAGATCTTTGCCCAACCTGAAGTCACAAAAATTTTCTCCTGTTTTCTCTACAAGTTCTACAGTTTTAGGTCTCATATTTAGGCTTATGATCCATTTTGAGTTAAACTTAGTAGATAGAGCAAGGTAAGATTTGAATTTTTTTTCAATATGGATATTCAATTCTTTTAGCACAACTTATTGATAAGTCTCTCCATTCTCCATTGAGTACTTTGCCAAGTTGGTTGAAAAGCAATTAACCATATATGTCTGAATCAATTTCTGGACTTTATATTGTATTCCATTGATTTATGTCTATCATTATGCCAGCACCATACTATCTTGATTAATCTACCTTTATAGTAAGTGATAAAATCTGGTATGGCAAGCCCTCCAACTTTGTTCTTTACCTTTTTTTTTTCAATTCTAGGTTGTTTTTCCACATAATTTTTACAATTAGCTTTTCCATTTCTACTAAAAAAAGTCTGCTCTGATTTTATTTGGGATTATATTTGCTATATAGATCATTTGGGGGAAGAATTGATACCCTAAACATAGTGAATTTTAAGAGTCATTAACATGGTAGTTCTCTCTATATGTCTTGAATTCTCTTACCTATGTTTCATAGTTCTCACATTGAAGTGTTTTACATATTTTGCTAGATATAGGTAAGTATTTTGTGATTTCAATGTTTTTGTTAATGGTACTTTTTATTTAATAAATTTTTATTGCCTTTTCTCCATTATTTGTATATAGAAATATAGTAAATTTTTATATAATGACACTGCATCTTAGTCTGTTTGGTTGCTATAACAAAAATAGCATAAACTGGATAGCTTATGAGCAACAGGAATCTGTTCCTCACACTTCTGGGGGCTAGAAGTTCAAGATCAGGGTGCTAGCATGGCTGGGTTCTGGTAAAGGCCCTCTTTTGTGTTGCCGACTGCTGACTTCTCATTGAATCATACATAGTGCAAGGGACAAGATACCCTGTGGTCTCTCTTTTATAAAAGCACTAATTCTATTCATGAGGGCTCCAGCCTCATGACTTAAGCACCTCCCAAAGACTCCACTTCTTAATATCATCACATTAAGCATTAGGTTTCAACATGAATTTGGGGGGACACACATAGTCTATGATACCCTGTGTTGATAATGAGGAAAGCCTGAACTTCCAACCCTGCCAACAGTAACTAGGTACTCTAGCCTCTCCCCACCGTGGTGATGTCATAAAGGCCTAGGACATTCACCATTGCCCAGCAATAATGAGGCCACATCTACTATGGTTTCAGTGGAGATCTCATATGGAGATAGAATGCCCACAACTTCTCAGCAGTGATGAAGGGCCTTCTGTACCTTGAATATCAGTGGAGGCCAAGGAGAAAACCTGGACTTCTACCTCCAACTGGCATTAACAAGACAGCAGCACTGCCCCTTGTCTTGATGGAGCAATGTCAGAAGAAGCTAGCTAAAAATAAATATTTTAAAAAGATACATCTCATAATGTGAGAATCAAGATGTCCAAATTATAATAAAAAATTATATGAAGAACTAGGAAGATAACAATCTTAACTAAAAAGTCAATCAATGGATGTCAACACTAAGATAACAGAGATGTTAGAATTCTCTGACAAAGATTTTTTAAAACCATCATAAAAATGCTTTAATGAGTAGTTACAGATGTACTTGAAACAAATGAGAAATTGAGCTTCAGCAAAGAAATAGAAACATCTCAGAAAAGAAAGAAAAGATATAAAGAAGAACCAAACAGAAATATTAGAAGTGAAAAATATAGTAGCTAAAATAAAAAACTCAGTGAATGGACTCAATGGCAGAATGGAAGAAACAAAACAAAGGATCAGTGAACTGGAATACAGAATAGTAGAAATTACCCAATCTAAACAATAGAGAGGAAACAGACAAAAGAAAACAAACTGAGCCTCAGGTACCTGTGGTATTATAACAAAAGATCTAATATTGACATAATTGGAGTCCTGGAGGAAGAGGAAAAAGAGGACAGGACTAAAAAAACAGTTGAAAGAATATGTCTGAAAATAGTTCTAAATTTGGCAGAAGATATAAACCTACATATATGAGAAGCTGAGTGAATCCCAAAGAAGACAAATGTAAGGAAATCTGCCTTAAGGCAAATCATAATGAATTTTCTGAAACTAAAGATAAAGTTTTGAAAGTAATCAGACTATAATGGAAATGCAGTTTGAAAGGGTCAATTTCTCATCACAAACCATGGAGGCCATAATGAAGTGGCACAACCTTTTTTCAAACACCAAAAAAAAAAAAAAAGAACTGTGCATTCAGGATCTGTTTCCTCCAAGATATCTTTCAGAAATGAAGGAGAAATCAAGACATTTTCATATGAAGAAAAATTAAGAGCATATTTCACCTGCAGAATTACCATAAAAGAGTGGCTAAAGGCTAAAGGAAGTTCTCTAAAAAGAAAGAAAGTGATGAAAAAAGGAATCTTGAAACATCAGGAAGGTGTTGGGTAATTACAATAGGTTTTCCTTCTCCTCTTGAATTATATAAATTGTTTTTCAGTTGAGGAAAAATTATAACACTGATGCAGTTCTAAACATATGCAAAGGAAACACTTAAGACAATTATAATGTAGGAGAGTAAAAGGTAAAGGGAATCGAGGTTTCCATACTTAAACTGGTAAAATAACATCACTAGTAGACTATGATGTTATGTATATATAACTTAATACCTACAGAAACCACTACAAATGTTATACAAAGAGACAACTAAAAAACATAATAAATCAAAATAGAATCCTAAAAAATACTCAAGTAACCTGTCCATGGTAAATATGCTCAAGGATTCAAAGGAAAACATTCACATAATGAAGTGAGTGATGAAAGATATAAAATGAATAAAATGAAATTTCTAGAGCTAAAAAATATAATAACTGAAAAGCAAAATTTACTGTATTGGCTTAATAGTAGATTATATACTGCAGAAGAAAAGATCAGTGAAGTTGAAGATGAGAAATAAAAATTATCTACACAAGAACAAAGAAAAATGAGATGAAAATATTAACAGATACCCAGTGTCCTATGGGACAATATTAAGAGGTTATCCTAAATGTAATTAGACTTAACAGATACAGGGGTCAGCTGAAAATTAATGGCCAAAAATTTCCTAAATTTCATGGTGATTAAAAATCTGTAGAGCCCAATTAGATGCAATGTGAATGTTATAAATGCTTTAATTAAAAGTCAGATATTGTCAGATTAGATAAAAAAGCAAAACTCAATTACATTCTGCCTAAAATAATACACTGTAAATACAACAAAGATTCAGGCTCATATTGAAAGGATGGAAAAAAACATAACATGCAAACACTATCATAAGAAATTATGTGAAATTTGGAGTGTTATATTGGTATCAGACAAAGTAGACTTTAAAGTAAAGAATATCATCAAAGGTAGAGATGGAGATCAAAATGATAAAAGGATCAATTCATTAGGAAAACAAAACAATACTAAATAAGTAAAGATAGAAGACATGGAAGACATTAATAACCAAGTTGATTAATTGACATTTGTAAAACAGTATACTCTCAAAAGCAAAATGTACATTATATCCAAGTGCATATGGAATAGTGAGTTCACAGATGTGTAATATGGTTGGCAATGGAAAAGTCTTAATAAATTTCAAAGGATTGAAATCATAAGACTTTTTTTCTGATCACAAAGAAATTAAATTAGAAATCAAAACAGCAATATATTAGAAAAACTCTAAATATTTAATTATCAAAGAACAAATCTTTAAATAACCCATAGTTTGAAGAAGAAATCACAGGGGAATGAGATTAAGCTCTGAGCTGAATAAAAATAAAACTAGCATATCAAAATTTTTGGAATGTAGCTGAAGCAGTATATACAGGGATAATATATCATGACTAACTGGGTTTATTCCAGGAATGGAAGCCTGGTTTTGTATTTTAAAATAAATTACATTTCATCATAATAACAGAATAAAGGAGAAAAAAATTATCTCTAAAGGTGCAGAAAGTGAATTTGACAAAATTCAACACCTATTCCTGATAAGAACTTCCAGCAAGTTAAGAATAGTAAGAAACTTTCTCTTCCTGATAAATGGTGTCTACAAAAACTAAATATAAACAAATACCCCAAAAAACAATAATATCAAAAACTTCTGACAAAAATTAAAGACCTAAATAAATGGAGCAATATATCCTGTACATGGATTGTGTCTCAATATTGTAAACATGTCAGTTCTCTCCAAACTCACCTGTGGATTCCATATAATCTCAAAAAAGTTCCCAGCAGAGTTTATTGAGAAATTGATAATTGACTCTAAAATTAATAAGGAATGCAAAGGACTGATAAAGCTAAGAGTACAAATCATTTAAGTGAAACTATAGGAGAAAATGTGTGACCTTAAGGTAGACAAAATTTCTTAAAGGGCTCAAAAGCACTAACCATAAAATGTAAAAAAAAAAAAGATAAATTGGATTTCATCAAAATGAAAACTTCTGCATTTTGAAATATAATATTAAGAAAATGAAAAGGCAAGCTCCAGAT
>JAVSCE010014350.1:0-86208 GCA_032199065.1 Smutsia gigantea | reverse complement strand
GCAATAAACATAGGGGTGCATACGTCTTTTTGAATCTGAGAAGTTGTATTCTTTGGGTAAATTCCAAGGAGTGGCATTCCCAAGTCAAATGGTATTTGTATTTTTAGTTTTTGAGGAATCTCCATATCGCTTTCCACAATGGGTGAACTAGCTTACATTCCCACCAGCAGTGTAGGAGGGCTCACCTTGTAATTTAAACAGTAAATGGAGCCCATCAGATGGGAGCTAGGAAACTACAAATGGTCCTGCATTTACCCTCTTATTTCAAGGTGTTTCATATCCCATCTAAGGGCAATGCTTTACCTGGACCTTACTGCATGAATTATCTTCCTTTTATCCCAGGCATCTTCAATCTGTCCCTCTATACTGGCTCCATCTCATCAGATAAAGTATATACAGACCTTTAAAAAAAAAAACCCTTTATGGAAGCCATGAGAATGTGCCTCACAGATCTCTAACCAGGGGTCCAAGATACTGCACTCTGAAATCCATCCCTGCATTTGCCTGGAGGCTATGCTTCCCCAGGCTGCTCCTAGTTTATGTGCCAGCCAGAAGGAAGGATACTAATATGAGTCCGTTTCTGAGAGCCCTGGGATTGCTTTGTTGGCTCACTTTGACTTGAAGACTCCCTAAGGGCTTTGCTGAACCTTCTTTAGACTACACAGCAGTCTAGAGCACTTCCACCCAACTCTCCTTCCCTCTCTCTTTCATCCAGGGTCAGATTTTCTCCCTTTTCCAGAGCCTTCCATATTTTCTCTCAACAGGTGTTTGTTTCAAAGCTCTAATTAAAAAAAAATCATTGTCCAGTCTAATCCCATCCTGATGTTTGCTTCTGGAAGGGCCTAGTTAAACACTCCCTTAACATCATTTTCCCCTGTTCCTTCACTCTTCTTTCCTTCATAGTCAGGCTTCAGGAATGAGTTGTCTTTACTCTCTGCCTTCATTTCTTTCTCTTTGCCTCATCCTTCAATTCACACCAATTTAGCTGCAATACCTACTACACCCACTACCCTATCCAAATTGCTGTTAATTGGTAAGGTCACCAATTACCTCTGTATCACAAAACCTAACATATAATTTCTAGTCCTTATTTTACCACTTGCTCATGATCATTCATCACCAATGACCATCCTTGAAACATTCTCTTCTTTGGCTTTTGGAGGCTATGCTCTTCGTTTTATGCCTAAATCTTTGCTCCTTCTCAGCTTCTTTTGCTCAATTCACTAACTATTGGAGTTAGTCCTTTATTTTTCTAACCCTATTTATTCTCCATAAGCAATTTAGTTTGCCCCCTTTGTTTTAATTACCATCTGCAGTAACTCTCAATTCTATAGCTGTAGTGTAGACATCTTCCTGACCTTCCCATGTGGCCATTTGTATAATGGACATCTCCACTTGTATCTTAAAAACACTGAAAATTCAGTATTTCTAAAAGTGAATTCATCTATCTAGTTGCTTGTACTAGTTTCCTATGGCTACTGTAACAAATTACCAGGAACTTAGTTGGTTTGAAACACAAATTTATTCTTACAATTCTGTAGGTCAGAAGTCTGACATGAGTCTCACTGGGCCAAATTCTAGATGTGGGCATGGCTGCATTCCTCCTGCTCTAAAGTATCAGAGCCAGGATTCAAATGCAACCAGCCTGTCTCCAAAGTCTATAATTACTGTAGTATACTCTTTTCAGCTCTTCATATACTCTCTCCACCTGACTCTCTGCTGTAGCCATACTAGACTTTCAGTTTCTCCTTTAGGGCCTTCATACATGTAGTTTCCTGTACCTAATCATAAATAAGTCACTGGCATTCAAACCCTGCTTCTGTGGAAGATATGGCCATCCCAGAAAAAAATCTCTAAATTAGGCTGGCCCCAAAAAAGTTCTTAGGTGGTTGGGGTTTTGTACAAAGTGCCATATATTCCAGAACAGAAATAAGCTTCAAGTTGTTGAGAGCTTCCTCTACTTACCATGAGAATAATGTAGGACCAGACCCTGGGTGGTAGGACTTCTATAGGTGTTTAATGCAACACCAGAGCAGGATCTAGCCAGATCCTATGTGTCTAAGCACGAATATGCATTGGGCATTGAGTATTGATGTCTTCATGATAAACCTGGCATGAGAACATAGACAGTGGTTAGAAATTTTGTATGTATGCACTGAAGAGTTCCAAAATCTTGAAGAGTTTCTATTCTTTTTTATTCTTTTTTAAATAGCACACATTTTATTTCCTTTCAGTGTTAGACAGTCAGAAATCCAGGCACAGCTTAGCTGGGTCTTCTGCTTCATGGTCTCTAAGAATGTAATCAAAATTCCAGTCAAGGTTGGAGTCTCACATGAAGGCTTGACTGGAGAGGAATCCCCCTTGAAGCTCAAATACATGGTTGCTGTCATAATTCAGTTATTTAAGGATTGTCGGACAGAGGGTCTTAGCTCCTCAATGACCACTGGCTGGAGTGTCCCCAGTTTATGCTATGTGGGTTTTTCCAAATGCAGCTTGTTTCATAAAGCCTGCAAGAAAGAGAATTTGCTAGTTAAGTGGAAATTTCAATTTTTCTGACCTAATTATGGAAGTGACATCCTGTCACCCTTGCTATATCTTTTTGGTTAGGAATCACTAGGCCCAGCTCAGCCTCAAGACAAAGGAATTATACAAGGATATGAATTCCAGCAGTTTGGAATTATTGGGGGCGATCTTGGAAATCTATCAGTACCTTCAACCTGCTAAGGACACTAAATCTAACTCTTCAGCTCAACCAAGTAAACATGCTTCGATTCCCTCAAGAACCACAGCCAAAATAAATCCAAACCTGCTTCTTTTATAGCGTTTTATGTTATTTAAGGAATCACCAGCCACTCAGCTTCCCATGCCAGTAACTTGATGTTATGGCCAACAAACAACACTCCATTTTTCACTCACTACCCACAATGAGTTCATCCTACAGATGCTTTGAATTGAAATTTCTTTAGTCTCTCTTATCTATCCAACTGTCACTCTTCTCTACTCATCATCTTTATTTAATTTTTTTGGGGGGGTTAAGGTATTACTGAAATACAGTCTTATGAAGGTTTCACATGAAAAAAAAATGTGGTTACTACTTTTACCATGTTATCAAGTCCACACCCATACCCCAATGCAGTCACTACCCATCAGTGTAGTAAGATGACACAGATTCACTGTTTGCCTTCTCTGTGATACATTGTTTTCCCCATAATCCCCCACACCATGTGTACTAAACATAATATCCCTCAATCCCCTTCTCCCACCCTCCCCACCCACCCTCCCACACCCTTCCCCTTTGGTAACCACTAGTTCCTTCTTGGAGTCTCTCAGTCTGCTATTTTGTTCCTTCAGTTTTGATTCGTAGATATACTCCACAAATGAGGGAAATCATTTGGCACTTGTCTTTCTCTGCCTGGCTTATTTCACTGAGCATAATATCCTCTAGCTCCATCCATGATGTTGAAATGGTAGGATTCGTTTCTTTATTATGGCTGAATAGTGTTCCATTGTGTATATGTACCACCTCTTCTTTATCCATTCATCTACTGATGGACACTTAGGTTGCTTCCATATCTTGGCTATCGTAAAAAGTGCTGCAATAAACATAGGGGTGCATATGTCTTTTTGAATCTGAGAAGTTATATCCTTTGGGTAAATTCCAAGGACTGAGATTCCCGGGTCAAATGGTATTTCTATTTTTAGTTTTTTGAGGAACCTCCATATTGCTTTCCACAATGGTTGAACTAGCAGTGTAGGAGGGTTCCCCTTTCTCTACATCCTCGCCAGCATTTGGTGTTCTCAGTATTTTCGATGCTGGCCATCCTTACAGGTGTGAGGTGATATCTTATTGTGGTTCTCATTTGCATTTCCCTGATGATTAGTGATGTGGAGCATGTTTTCATGTGTCTGTTGGAAATCTGAATTTCTTCTTTGGAGAACTGCCTCTTCATATCCTCTGCCCATTTTTAATTAGGTTATTTGCTTTTTGGGTGTTGAGGTGTGTAAGTTCTTTATATATTTTGGATGTTAACGCCTTGTCAGATATGTCATTTACAAATATATTCTCCCATACTGTAGGATGCCTTTTTCTTCTGTTGATGGTGTCCTTTACCATACAGAAACATTTTAGTTTGATGTACTTCCATGAGTTCATTCCTGCTTTTGTTTCCCTTGCTCAAGGAGATGCGTTCAGGAAGAACGCTCATGCTTATTTTCAGGATATTTTTGCGTATGTTGTCTTCTAAGAGTTTTATGGTTTAATAACTTACTTTCAGGTCCTTGATCCATTTTGAGCTTACTTTTGTGTATGTGGTAAAACAATAATCCAGTTTCATTCTCCTGTGTGTAGCTGTCCAGTTTTGCCAACAACAGCTGTTGAAGAGGCTGTCATTTCCCCATTGTATGTCCATGGCTCCTTTATCATATATTAACTGACCATATATGGTTGGGTTTATATCAGGCCTCTCTAGTCTGTTCCATTGGTCTATGGGTCTGTTCTTGTACCAGTACCGAATTGTCTTGATTACTGTGGCCTTGTAGTAAAGCTTCCTGGCGCCCGAGGGCCCCGGGGCCCGGCCTCACGCTCATGCCATGGCCTCCCCCACCGGGGGAGAGTGGCCTGCGGAGCTTCTTTTTTTTTTTTTCAGATATGGAATTTTTAATGATTGAATCTCCAACTTAAATTCATTAGAATTCCATTCACAGTTGCATCAAAAAGAATAAAATACCTAGAAATGAATCTAACCAAGGATGTGAAAGATCTATACTCTTAAAAGTACAAGACACTAATGAGAGAAATTAGAAGTTGGGGAGCATAATTCCCCCAGCTTTATTCTTCCTTCTCAGGATAGCTTTGGCTATTCGGGGTCTTTTGTGATTCCATATGAATTTTAGAATGATTTTCTCTAGTTCTCTGAAGAATGCTGTTGGTGTTTTGATAGGAATTGCATTGAATCTGTAGATTTCTTTAGGCAGGATGGCCATTTTCACAATATCAATTTCTCCTATCCATGAGCCCGGGATGTGTTTCCATTTATTGGTATCTTCTTTAATTTCTCTCATTAGTGTCTTGTACTTTTAAGAGTATAGATCTTTCACATCCTTGGTTAGATTCATTTCTAGGTATTTTATTCCTTTTGTTGCAACTGTGAATGGAATTCTTTTCGTGATTTCACTCTGTTTTAGTTCATTGTTAGTGTATAGAAATGCAACAGATTTCCGCATATTAATGTAGTATCCTGCAATTTGCTGAATTCAGATATTAAATCTCATAGTTTTGGAGTGGATTCTTTAGGGATTTTTATGTACCATATCATGTCATCTGCAAACAGGGACAGTTTAACTTCTTCCCTGCCAATCTGGATGCCTTTTATTTCTGTGTGTTGTCTGATTGCCTTGGCTAGGACCTCCAGTACTATGTTGAATAGAAGTGGGGAGAGTGGGCATCCTTGTCTTGTTCCCAATCTTAAAGAAAAGCTTTCAGATTCTCACTGTTAAGTATAATGTTGGCTGTGCGTTTGTCATATACGGACTTACTTATGTTGAGGTACTTGCCCTCTATACCTATTTTGTTGAGAGTTTTATCATGAATGGATGTTGAATTTTGTCAAATGCTTTTTCAGCATCTATGGAGATGATCATGTGGAATTGTCCTTCTTTTTGTTGATGTGGTGGATGATGATTGATTTTCGAATGTTATACCATCCTTGCATACTTGGAATAAATCCTACTTGAACATGATGGATGACCTTTTTGATGTATTTTTGAAATTAATTTCTTAATATTTTGTTAACTATTTTTGCATCTATGTTCATCAGGGATATTCGTCTGTAATTTTATTTTTTTGTGGTGTCTTTGCCTGGTATTGTTATTAGAGTGATGCTGGCCTCATAGGATGAGTTTGGAAGTATTCCCTCTTCTTCTACTCTTTGGAAAACGTTAGGGAAGATGGGTATTAGGTCTTCACTAAATGTTTGATAAAATTCAGTGGTGAAGCCATCTGGTACAGGTGTTTTGTTCTTAGGTAGGTTTCTGATTACCTGTTCAATTTCATTGCTGGTAATTGGTCTGTTCAGATTTTCTTTTTCTTTCTGGGTCATCCTTGGAAGGTTGTATTTTTCTGGAAAGTTGTCCATTTCTTCTAGGTTATCCAGTTCATTGGCATATATTTTTTCATAGTATTCTCTAATAATTCTTTGTATTTCTGTGGTATCTGTAGGGATTTTTCCTTTCTCATTTCTGATTCTATTTATGTGAGTAGACACTCTTTTTTTCTTGATAAGTCTGGCTAGGGGTTTATCTATTTTCTCAAAGAACCAGCTCCTGCTTTCATTAATTCTTTCTGTTATTTTATTCTTCTCTATTTTATTTATTTCTTCTCTAATCTTTATTATGTCCCTCCTTCTACTGACTTTGTGTCTTCTTTGTTCTTCTTTTCTAGTTTTGTTAATTGAAAGTTTAGTCTGCTCATAAGGGATTGTTCTTATTTCCTGAAGTAGGCCTGTATTACAGTATACTTTTCTCTTATCATGGCCTTTGCTGCATCCCACAGATTTTGCGGTGTTGAATTATTGTTGTCACTTGTCTCCATATATTACTTGATCTCTGTTTTTATTTGGTCATTGATCCATTGGTTATTTAGGAGCATGCTGTGAACCCTGCATGTGTTTGTCATATTTTTCATTTTCTTTGGATAATTTATTTCTAGTTTAATACCTTTGTGATCTGAGAAACTGGTTGATACAATTTCAATTTTTTGAATTTATCGAGGCTCTTTTTGTGGCCTAGTATATGATCTATTCTTGAAAATGTTCCATGTGCACTTGAGAAGCATGTGTATTCTGCTGCCTCTGGGTATAGATTCTGTAGATGTCTGTTAGGTCCATCTGTTTTATTGTGTTGTTCAGTGCCTCTATCTCCTTATGTATTTTCTTTCTGGTTGATCTGTCCTTCAGAGTGAGTGGAGTGTTGAAGTCTCGTAAAATGAATGCACTGTATTCTATTTCTCCTTTTAATTCTGTTAGTATTTGTTTCAACATATGTAGGTGCTCCTGTGTTGGGTGTATTGATATTTATAATGGTCATATCTTCTTGTTGAATCGACCCCTTTTTCACTATGTAATGTCCTTCTTTGTCTCTTGTGACTTTCTTTGTTTTGAAGTCAATTTTGTCTGATACAAGTACTGCAATTCCTGTTTTTTTATCCCTATTAGATGCATGAATTATCTTTTTCCATCACTTCACTTTTAGTCTCTGTATGTGTTTGGGTTTAAAGTGAGTCTCTTGTAAGCAGCATATAGATGGATCTTGTATTTTATCCATTCAGTGACTCTATGTCTATTGATTGGTGCATTCAGTCTATTTACATTTAGGGTGATTATCGATAGGTATGTACTTATTGGCATTGCAGGTTTTAGATTTGTGGTTACCAAAGGTTCAAGGTTAACTTCCTTACTATCTAAAAGTCTAACTTCACTCATTTAATATGGTATTACAAACCCAATCTAAATGTTCTTTTATTTTTCCCCTCTTTCTTCCTCCTCCATTCCTTATATATTAGGTATCATATTCTGAACTCTTTGTCTATCTCTTGATTGACTTTGGGGGTAGTTAATTTAATTTTGCATTTGCTTAGTAATTAGCTGTTTTACTTTCTTTACTGTGGTTTAATTACCTCTGGTGATAGCTATTAAACCTTAGGAACACTTCTATCTATAGCAATCCCTCCAAAATACACTGTAGAGATGGTTTGTGGGAGGTAAATTCTCTCAGCTTTTGCTTATCTGGAAATTGTTTTATCCCTCCTTCAAATTTAAATGATAATCTTACCGGATAAAGTATTCTTGGTTCAAGGCCCTGCTGCATCATTGCGTTAAATACATCATACCACTCCATCTGGCCTGTAAGGTTTCTGGTGAGAAGTCTGATGATAGCCTGATGGGCTTGCCTTTGTATGTGATCTTATTTCTCTCTCTGGCTGCTTTTAATATTCTGTCCTTATCCTTGCTCTTTGCCATTTTAATTACTATATGTCTTGGTGTTGTCTTCCTTGGGTCCTTTGTTTTGGGAGATATTTGCATCTCCATGGCCTGAGAGACTATCTTCTTCCCCATATTAGGGAAGTTTTCCGCAATTACTCCCTCAATAACACTTTCTATCCCTTTTTTACTCTCTTCTTCTTCTGGTACCCCTATAATGCGAATATTGTTCCGTTTGGATCGGTCACACAGTTCTCTCAATATTCTTTCATGCTTACAGATCTTTTTTACTATCTGTGCCTCAGCTTCTTTGTATTCCTCTTCTCTAGTTTCCATTTCATTTATGGTCTGCTACACCATATCCAATCTGCTTTTACTACACTCCATTGTGCTCTTCAACAATTGGATGTCCAACCAGAATTCATTCCTGAGTTCTTGAATGTCTTTCTGTAACTCCATCAGCATGTTAATCATTTTTTAGTTTTATTATTTTGTTATTATTGTTTTATAATGGTATTATTGATGTACACTCATGAAGTTTTCACATGGAAAAACAAAGTGGTTACTATATTTACCCATATTATCAAGTCCCCCCATACCCCAATGCAGTCACTGTCCATCAGTGTTTTAAGATGCCACAGATTTACTATTTGTTTTCTCTGTGCTACACTGTTTTCCCCATGATCCCCCACACCCACCATGTGTACTACACAAAATATCCCTGAATCGCCTTCTCGCACACTCCCTCCCACCCTCCCACACCCCTTCCCTTTGGTAACCACTAGTTCTTTCTTGGAGTCTCTGAGTCTGCTGTTATTTTGTTCCTTCAGTTTTGCTTCATTGTTATACTCCACAAATGAGGGAAATCATTTGGCACTTGTCTTTCTCCGCCTGGCTTATTTCACTGAGCATAATATCCTCTAGCTCCATCCATGTTGTTGTAAAATGGTAGGATTTGTTTCTTTCTTGTGGCTGAATTGTATTCCATTGTGTATATGTACCACATCTTCTTTATCCATTCATCTACTGATGGACACTTAGGTTGCTTCCACATCTTGGCTATTATAAAAGGTGCTGCAATAAACATAGAGGTGCATATGTCTTTTTCAATCTGAGAAGATGTATTCTTTGGGTAAATTCCTAGGAGTGGGATTCCTTGGTCAAATGGTATTTCTATTTTTAGTTTTTTGAGGAACCTCCATATTGCTTTCCACAACGGTTGAACTAGCTTACATTCCCACGAGCAGTGTAGGAGGGTTCCCCTTTCTCTGCATCCTCACCAGCATTTGTTGTTCTTAGTCTTTTGGATGCTGGCCATCCTTACTGGTATGAAGTGATATCTAATTGTGGTTTTAATTTGCACATCCCTGATGATTAGTGATGTGGAGCATCTTTTCATGTATCTGTTGGCCATCTGAATTTCTTCTTTGGAGAACTGACTCTTCATATCCTTTGCCCATTTTTTAATCAGGATATTTGTTTTTAAGGTTTTGAGGCATGTAAGTTCTTTATATATTTTGGATTTAACCCCTTGTCGGATATGAATTTACAAATATATTCTCGTATAAAGTAAGGTGCCTTTTTTGTTCTGTTGATGGTGTCTTTGCTGTACAGAAACTTTTTAGTTTGATGTAGTCCCATGAGTTCTTTTTTGCTTTTGTTTCCCTTGCTTGAGGAAATGCATTCAGGAAGAATTTGCTCATGCTTATATTCAGATTTTTGCATATGTTGTCTTCTAAGAGTTTTATGGTTTCATGACTTACATTCAGGTCCTTGGTCCATTTCAAGTTTACTTTTGTGTATGGGGTTAAACAATAATCCAGTTTCATTCTCCTTCGTGTAGCTGTCCAGTTTTGCCAACAACAGCTGTTGAAGAGGCTTTCATTTCCCCATTGAATGTCCATGGCTCCTTTATCATATATTAATTGACCATATATGGTTGGGTTTATATCAGGGCTTTCTAGTCTGTTCCATTGATCTATGGGTCTGTTCTTGTGAAAGTACCAAATTGTATTGATTAATGTGGCTTTGTAGTAGAGCTTGAAGTTGGGGATCATAATACCCCCAGCTTTATTCTTCCTTCTCAGGATTGCTTTGGCTATTCTGGGTCTTTTTTGGTTCCATGTGAATTTTAGAATGATTGTCTCTTGTTCATTGAAGAATGCTGTCCGTATTTTGATAGGAATTGCATTGAACCTGTAGATTTCTTTAGGCAGGATGGCCATTTTGACAATATTAATTCTTCCTGTCCATGAGCATGAATTGTATTTCCATTTATTGGTATCATCTTTAATTTCTCTCATGAGTGTCTTGTAGTTTTCAGAGTATAGGTCTTTCACTTCCTTGGTTAGCTTTATACCTAGGTATTTGATTCTTTTTGATGCAACTGTGATTGGAATTGTTTTCCTGATTTCTCTCTCTGCTAGTTCATTGTTAGTGTAAAGGAATGCTACAGATTTCTGCGTATTGACATAGTATCCCACAACTTTGCTGAATTCAGATACTAGATCTCGTAGTTTGGGAGTGAATTTTTTAGGGATTTTTATGTACAATATCATGTCATCTGTAAACAGGGACAGTTTAACTTCCTCCTTACCAATCTGGATGCCTTTTATTTCTCTGTGTGGTCCGATTGCCATGGCTAGGACCTCCAGAACTGTGTTGAATAAAAGAGGGGAGAGTGGGCATTTTTGTGTTGTTCCCATCTAAAAGGAAAAGATTTCAACTTCCCGCTTTTAAGTATAATGTTGGCTGTTGGTTTGTCATATATGGAATTTATTATGTTGAGTTTCTTACCCTCTATACCCATTTTGTTGAGAGTTTTTATCATGAATGGATGTTGAATTTTGTCAAATGTTTTTTAGCATGTATGGAAATTTTCATGTGGTTTTTGTCCTTTTTTTGTTGACATAGTGGATGGTGTTGATAGATTTTCGAATGTTGTACCATCTTTGCATCCCTGGGATAAATGCCACTTGATCATGATGGATGATCTTTTT
Organism: Smutsia gigantea; assembly: GCA_032199065.1. NCBI lineage: Eukaryota > Metazoa > Chordata > Mammalia > Pholidota > Manidae > Smutsia > Smutsia gigantea. The sequence goes on along the minus strand of JAVSCE010014350.1, from coordinate 75,233 downwards.
GATGTATTTTTGAATTTCGTTTCAAATATTTTGTTGAGTATTTTTGTGTCTATGTTCATCAGGGATATTGGTCTGAAATTTTCTTTTTTTGTGGTGTCTTCACCTGGTTTTGGTATTAGAGTGATGCTGGCCTCATAGGATGAGTTTGGAAGTATTCCCTCTTCTTCTACTCTTTGGAAAACTTTAGGGAGGATGGTTATTAGGTATTCACTAAATGTTTGATAAAATTCAGTGGTGAAGCCTTCTGGTCCAGGCATTTTGTTCTTAAGTAGGTTTTTGATTACCTGTTCAATTTTGTTGCTGGTAATTGGTCTGTTCAGATTTTCTGTTTCTTTCTGGGTCATCCTTGGAAGTTTGTATTTTTCTAGAAAGTTGTCCATTTCTTCTAGGTTATCCAGTTCATTGGCATATATTTTTTCATAGTATTCTCTAATAATCCTTTGCATTTCTGTGGTAGCCATAGTGATTTTTCCTTTCTCATTTCTGATTTAGTTTATGTGTGCAGACACTCTTTTTTTCTTGATAAGTCTGGCTAGGGGGTTATCTGTTTTGTTTATTTTCTCAAAGAACCAGCTCCTGCTTTCATTGATTCTTTCTATTGTTTTATTCTTCTCAATTTTATTTATTCATGCTTTAATCTATGTTATGTCCCTCCTACTGACTTTGGGCCTCATTTGTTCTTCCTTTTCTGGTTTATTAATTGTGAGTTTAGGCTGTTCATTTGGTATTGTTCTTCTTTCCTGAGGTAGGCCTGTATTGCAATATATTTCCCTCTTATCACAACCTTTGCTGCATCCCACAGATTTTGTGGTGTTGAATTATTGTTGTCATTTGTCTCCATATATTGCTTGATCTCTGTTTTTATTTGATCACTGATCCATTGATTATTTAGGAGTATGTTATTAAGCGTCCACGTGTTTGTGGGCTTTTTTGTTTTCTTTGTGTAATTTACTTCTAGTTTCATACCTTTCTGATCTGAGAAGCTGATTGGTACAATTTCAATCTGTTTGAATTTATGAGGTTCTTTTTGTGTCCTAATATATGATCTATTCTTGAAAATGTTCCATGTGCACTTGAGAAGAATGTGTATCCTGTTGCTTTTGGATGGAGTATTCTGTAGATGTCCATTACGTCCATCTCTTCTATTATGTTGTTCAGTGCCTCTGTCTCTACTTCTTTTCTGTCTGATTGATCTGTCCGTTGGAGTGAGTGGTGTGTTGAAGTCTCCTAAAATGCATGCATTGCATTCTATTTACCCCTTTAATTTTGTTAGTATTTGTTTCACATATGTAGGTGATCCTGTGTTGGGTGATTAGATACTTATAATAGGTATATCCTCTTGTTGGACTGACCCTTTTATCATTATGTAATGTCCTTCTTTGTCTCTTGTGACTTTGTTTTGAAGTCTATTTTTTCTGATAAAAGTACTGCAACTCCTTTTTTCTCACTATTAGTTGCATGAAATATCTTTTTCCATCCCTTCACTTTTAGTCTGTGTATGTCTTTGGGTTTGAAGTGAGTCTCTTGTAGGCAGCATATAGATGGGTCTTGTTTTTTTATCTACTCAGTAACGATATCTTTTGATTGGTGCATTCAGACCATTTACATTTAGGGTGATTATCAATAGGTGTGTACTTATTGCCATTGCAGGCTTTAGATTCATGGTTACCAAAGGTTCAAGGGCAATTCCCTTACTATTTAACAGTCTAATTTATGTTACTTCATATACTTTTACAAACACAACCTAAAGGTTTTTTTTCTCCTTTTTCTTCCTCCTCCATTCTTTATATATTAGGTGTTACATTATGTACTCTTTGTATATCCCTTGATTGTCTTTGGAGATAGCTATTTGAATTTTTGCATTTGCTTAGTAATTAGCTGTTCTACTTTCTTTACTGTGGTTTTCTTACCTCTGTTGACAGCTATTAAACCTTAGGAACACTTCCATCTATAGCATCCCTTCAAAATACACTGTAGTGATGTTTTGTGGGAGGTAAATTCTCTCAGCTTTTGCTTATCTGGAAATTGTTTGATCCCTCCATAAAATTTAAATGATAATCTTACCAGATAAAGTATTCTTGTTCAAGGCCCTTCTGCTTCATTGCATTAAATACATCATGCCATTCCCTTCTGGCCTGTGAGGTTTCTGTTGAGATGTCTGATGATAGCCTGATGAGCTTTCCTTTGTATGTGGTCTTATTTCTCTCTCAGGCTGCTTTTAATAATCTGTCCTTATCCTTGATCTTTGCCATTTTAATTACTATAGGTCTTGGTGTTGTCTTCCTTGGGTCCCTTGTGTTGGGAGATCTGTGCACCTCCATGGCCTGAGAGACTATCTCCTTCCCCATATTTGCGAAGTTTTCAGCAATTACATCCTCAGAGACACTTTCTATCCCTTTTTCTCTCTCTCGTTTTTCTGTTACCCCTGTAATGCGAATATTTTTCCGTTTGGTTTGGTCACATAGTTCTCTCAATATTCTTTCATTCTTAGAGATCCTTTTTTCTCTCTGTGCCTCAGCTTCTTTATATTCCTCTTCTCTAGTTTGTATTTCATTCATTGCCTCCTCCACTGTATCCAATCTGCTTTTAATACCCTCCATTGTGCTCTTCAACGATTGGATCTCTGACCAGAATTCATTCCTGAGTTCTTGAATATCTTTCCGTGTCTCCATGAGCCTGTTAATAATTTTTATTTTGAACTCCTTTTGAGGAAGCGTCATGAGCTCGATGTCATTTAAATCTTTCTCAGGAGTGGTATTAATAATTTTACTCTGAAGCAGGTTCCTTTGGCATTTCATATTTGTATATGGTGCTCTCTAGTGCCCAGAAGCTCTACTCCCTGGAGCTGCTCAGCCCCTGAAGCAATATTGTGGGTTGCAGGGGAGTGGTATTCATGCCTGGGGGGAGGAAAGAGCTGTTTCCTGCTACCTGGCTGCTATGTGTGTCTCCACTGCCTAAACCAGTGGGCCGAGCACACAGGTATAAGTCTCTATGCTTTGTGTTTGTAGTTGTTGTAGACAGATCTTTCTTCTGACTGGCCTAACACCAGGGTAGGGTTTGCTGGTTGGTGAGCCAGGTGGGGCTGGCTGGGAGAAAGGCGCAGTAGGCCGCATATCAAGGAGGAGATTCATGGAGTTGTGTAGCCAGCCAGTGAGCTGGAGCACCTGAAGATCATCTAAGGAGGAAGATTTCTTTTCCCTGTTAAATATGAAGGTCTATATGGCAAAGCTCCCAACCTGCTTGACAGAGTGCATCCGGACAATTTTGTCTACCTGTCCTCTCTCCTAAGCAGTAAGCTCTGTGCAATCCTTGCCCCTTTAGCAGCCCTCTTGCTAAGGGCTTTCTTGTTAGGAAGTATCTCAGACTGCCCGCCTTTCTTTTGTCCCAGAGCAGCCAGATATGGATCCCTGCTTTCCACAAGTGGGTGGAATCTCAGTCTTTCCAGGAATTCTGCCTTTCTTAGGTTTCCAACCCTGTAATCACAACAGTATCATGGAAGCACCATGAAATGTAAGTTTGTGCTCCAAGAGCAGATCTCTGGAGTTAGGTATTCAGCTGTCCCAGGCCTCCACTCCCTCCCTGCTCCATTTCTCTTCCTCCCTCCAGTGAGCTGATGTGGGGGAAGGGCTTGGGTCTTGCTGGGCCATAGCTTTGGTACGTTACCCTGTTCTATGAGGTCTGCTCTTTTTTCCAGGTGTATGCAGTCTGGCTCAGTCCTCTTTCCTGTTGCTATTTCAGGATTAGATGTATTAATTATATTTTCATATTATATGTGGTTTTAGGAGGAAGCCTGTGTCTCACCTCTCACACTGTGATATTTAATCCAATTTCAAGGAGCTTCTATTCTTAAGTGCTAGAGTCAGAGCAGGAAAAGGTACAGGATGGTCAAAAGCATAGTCTAGTAGTTTTCAGAGTACAGGTCTTTCACTTCCTTCGTTAGGTTTATTCCTAGGTATTTTATTCTTTTTGATGCAATTGTGAATGGAATTGTTTTTCTGAATTCTCTTTCTGTTAGTTCATCATTAGTGTATAGGAAAGCAACAGATTTCTGTGTGTTAATTTTGTATCCTGCAACTTTGCTGAATTCAGATATTAGTTCTAGTAGTTTTGGAATGGATTCTTTAGGGTTTCCTATGTACAGTATCATGTCATCTGCAAATAGTGACAATTTGACTTCTTCTTTACCAATCTGGATGCCTTATATGTCTTTGTTTTGTCTGATTGCTGTGGCTAGGACCTCCAGTACTATGTTGAATAACAGTGGAGAGAGTGGGCATCCTTGTCTTGTTCCCGATCTTAGATGAAAAGCTTTCAGCGTCTCGCCATTAAGTATGATGTTAGCTGTGGGTTTGTCATATATAGCCTTTATGATGTTGAGGTACTTGCCGTCTATACCCATTTTGTTGAGAGTTTTAATCAGGAATGGATGCTGAATTTTGTCAAATGCTTTTTCAGCATCTATGGAGATGATCATGTGGTTTTTGTTCTTCTTTTTGTTGATGTGGTGGATGATGTTGATGGATTTTCGAATGTTGTACCATCCTTGCATCCCTGGGATGAATCCCACTTGATCATGGTGTATGATCCTCTTGATGTATTTTTGAATTCGGTTTGCTAATATTTTGTTGAGTATTTTTGCATCTACGTTCATCAGGGATATTGGTCTGTAATTTTCTTTTTTGGTGAGGTATTTGCCTGGTTTTGGTATTAGAGTGATGCTGGCTCCATAGAATGAGTTTGGAAGTATTCCCTCCTCTTCTATTTTTTGGAAAACTTTAAGGAGAATCGGTGTTATTTCTTCTCTATATGTCTGCTCTATACTACCTAAAGCAATCTACAGATTCAATGCAATCCCTATCAAACTACCAACAGCTTTCTTCAATGAACTGGAACAAATAATTCTAAAATTCATATGGAACCACAAAAGACCCCGAATAGCCAAAGCAATCCTGAGAAGGAGGAATAAAACAGGGGGAATTACACTCCTGACTTCAAGCTCTACTACAAAGCCACAGTAATCAAGACAATTTGGTATTGGCACAAAAACAGACCCACAGACCAGTGGAACAGAATAGAAAATCCAAACATTAACCCAAACATATACAGTCAATTAATATTTGATATAAGTGCCTTGGATATACAATGGGGAGATGACAGCCTCTTCAGCAGCTGGTGTTGGAAAAACTGGACAGCTACATGTAAGAGAATGAAACTGGACTACTGTCTAGCCCCATACACAAAGGTAAACTCAAGGTGGATCAAAGACCTGAATGTAAGTCATGAAACCATAAAACTCTTAGAAAAAAACATAGGCAAAAATCTCTTGGACATAAACATGAGCAACTTCTTCATGAACATATCTCCCCGGGCAAGGGAAACAAAAGCAAAAATGAACAAGTGGGACTATATCAAGGTGAAAAGCTTCTGTACAGCAAAGGACACCATCAGTAGAACAAAAAGACATCCTACAGTATGGGAGAATATATTCATAAAAAACGTATCTGATAAAGGGTTGACATCCAAAATATATAAAGAACTCATGCACCTTAACAAACAGAAAGCAAATAATCCAATTAAGAAATGGGCAGAGGTCATGAATAGACACTTCTCCAAAGAAGAAATTCAGATGGCCAACAGGCACATGAAAAGATGCTCCACATCGCTAATCATCAGAGAAATGCAGATTAAAACCACAATGAGATATCACCTCACACCAGTGAGGATGGCCAACATCCAAAACACAAACAACAACAAATGTTGGCGAGGATGTGGAGAAAAGGGAACCCTCCTACACTGCTGGTGGGACTGCAAATTAGTTCAACCATTGTGGAAAGCAGTATGGAGGTTCCTCAAAAAACTCAAAATAGAAATACCATTTGACCCAGGAATTCCACTCCTAGGAATTTACCCTAAGAATGCAGCAGCCCAATTTGAAAAGGACAGATGCACCCCTATGTTTATTGCAGGACTATTTACAATAGCCAAGAAATGGAAGCAACCTAAGTGTCCATCAGTAGATGAATGGATAAAGAAGATGTGGTACATATACACAATGGAATATTATTCAGCCATAAGAAGAAAACAAATCCTACCATTTGCAACAACATGGATGGAGCTAGAGGGTATTATGCTCAGTGAAATAAGCCAAGCCGAAAAAGACAAGTATCAAATGATTTCACTCATATGTGGAGTATAAGAACAAAGAAAAAAACTGAAGGAACAAAACAGCAGCAGACTCACAGAACCCAAGAACGGACTAATAGTTACCAAAGGGAAAGGGACTGGGGAAAATGGGTGGGAAGGGAGGGATAAGAGGGAAAAAGGGGCATTACGATTAGCAGATGTAATGTTGGGGGGGCACGGGGAGGGCTGTACAACTCAGAGAAGACAAGTAGTGATTCTATAGCATCTCACTACGCTGATGGACAGTGACTGTAATGGGTTTGCTGGGGGGGACCTGATGAAGGGGTAGTTTAATAATCGTAATATTGCACAAGTAATTGTAAATTAATGATAATAAAATAAATTATATTAAAAAAAAGCATAGTCTATATACAGGAGCTAATATAGCCTAATAGCTAATTAATATTCAAGGTTCTCCAATTACTAGCTGTGGACAGTGGGCAAGTGACTTATCTTTTATGCTCTAGGCACTCCAAAGGAACAAATATCACATTTGAATTTGCAGTATATGTTTGATTATACCTTTCCTAGCTGACTTTCCCACACTTTGTGTTGCATAAACATGTGTGTGTGTGTGTGTGTGTGTGTGTGTGTGTGTACACTCTCTCCAGTCCTGTCTATTCCTCTGGTATATGCCCCCTGTATTGCCTGATTTAACTATCTGATTATGAAATTATGATCATGTCTATTTTGTTGATCCTTTCATCTATTTCACAGTGACAGAGGCAATTTTTTTAAATTGCTTCCTGCTAGGCACAAGGATGATTTTGGTTTGCATTTCTGACACTGTCAAGCAGTCACAAGTCCTTATATCCCTTTCTCCTCATGACTAAAAGAAAGGCAAAAAAAATAACACAGATAAAAGTTTCAGAGGGTAAGTACCTCAATCAGGAAATAATTTTTTACTGAACTATTAAGGAATAAGATTCTACTTTATATTACTTTTCTAACTATACATCTCTAGCTAAGATTTTTTTTGTTTATACCCAGTAGCTCTTTGTTTGTTTAGCTGACCTTGAAATGGCTACAGCTTTATAGTGTTGTATACAATGTTGTTCATGCTGTTTTCTGAAGGAATGTTCAGCCCTTTTGTGATTTTTAACAATTTCAGAAGAATTTTCCATTTTCCGCTACTGTTAAGCTTTATCTTTAAAAAAATGTTTTGAACACATTGTATATTTAGTTATGATTGGCCTTGAAGGTACATGTTCAACATTTGTGCCTTAATATCATCTGGTTGAGATATTAGCACAGTAAAAATATTTTTGACCTTAGGAATTATCCCTTTCCTTGCCCACAAAGTTTGTGTTATAATACTTAAAATATAGAGACTTAGTAGGATTAAGAGAGTGCCTGGCTGAGAGTTTATTAGACTGAAAGAGGGATAATATTTTGAATAAGGTAGAAAAGAGAATTTCAGGGAGGTCAGTTGAAACTAAGAAAAGCAGGCACATTGGATAGGGTAAAAAGAGAGGTCCAGTTTTCTCTTACTTTTCTATAAAAATGAAGAGTTAGACTAGATGATCTCTCAGGTCCCTTCCAGCCATTATGATGGTTACATCATCCAAACCCTGGAGGATGAGCCAAGATAAGAAGCCTAGGTCTAAACTGGGTCAGGTCTGAGGAGTACAATTAGCAGAGATAAGAAACCCAGGCTTGCTGACTAGGGAGCAAAAATCCTAGACCTAAGAATCAGGGCCACAAAAAGTTGCTATGAAATTATGGGATCTGAGTGATTGGCACAGGGCATCAGCAACAAATGAAGATACTTAATACTGAACCAAACATCTTTTTAGGTAGGAATTTCCTATCTGCCTCCTGACTGGGTTGACTTGGAATAGTTTTCAACTAGATGCAGGCTTGAATCTGTGGACACAAAAGTAGGAGAGACTGTCTGAAGTAATGAACTAGAGGAGCAGGGGACAAGATAGTTCTAGATAATGACCATGATACAAATTATCTTTGTTAGGGACTAGAATGAGATCAAAAGGAAAATCCCTCCCTAAAAATTATATCCTAAGTGAGTTATGCAAAGCCAAAAAATTACTCAATCTCATTTCTAAAAAGAAAACAATTTTCTTTGTTTTAGCAGTAACTTTCTATTGAGATATATTAGAAGATGTTTTACATTTTCATGTTCTTAAAACAAAACTGCATCCAATTTTGTAGCAGACCATTACAAATATATTTGAAAAGTCTGGAGCTTTCAGTATTTGTAAAGAAATGAAAGCATGTTTTGTCTTTTCAAAAATTTCTTGAAACTCAGAAGTGTTGATAAATTTACAAAGCTTTCCCTTCTGTTTTTAGTCAGACAAAGGTCCAGTTATGGTCCCCAAATGAGAGACAAAATCTCTGTGTTAATCATGCAATTCACAAAATTGTTTTCCTTTTAAGAAAGCTGACAGCTGGCAATAGCATGCTTACTTTTCAAACACAGGACCAGTGAATATATTAATATTTCTGATGGGAACCCTGAATTTTAACAGTTTAGTATTTGATTAGGTAGATCCATTTAAAATCAGCTATAACACATGTATATTACCTGTTTTTGAATCACATAATTAAAACGAAGTATTATACTATATATATTAAATTTCTTTCTTGCCCAGACCTCCTTGAAACAACACTACTTCTCACTAGTGAGCCCATTACTGATATTGTGGAATCCCCTTAGTAGTTGTAGTAGGCTAGTATTTCAATGCCCAGAGCCTTATCTTAACACATATAATCAGATCTGTCACTACATTAACATTACATTTTCCCTGTCAACATTGCAAAACCATGTATTCAGGCCCAGAGGAAAATAATATATTTTTAAGTATAAGAATGAAGAAAGCAATGTACTCCTAGATCTCTGGACGTAGAGAATAAATGTAGGCACAAAATCATAGTAGGGAGTATACTGCCAATTATAAAATAGAAATTAAGTGTTATTTATGGAAATGATAACAGTAGTGGGGAGGGAGGGAGAGAAAAAGAGAGACGGAGACAGAGAGAGAGAAAGAGAGAGAGAGATTATATACTAATGCCCGTGCTTTTCTTCTTTTCCTTTGTAGCTTTGCTTCTCTTAATAATATTAATGGCTAAAAACTAATAAGTGCTTACTTTGTGCCAGGCACAGTGCTAAATGTTTTTATGTTGTGTTACCACTTCATAGAGTAAGAAACTTAAATATACACACAACTAAGTCACTTCTCAAAGTCATAGTGCCATGTAACTGAGGAAGGCCTTGAATTCAGATCTAATATCAGTACTTAACTACTGTGTTAGTTTGTGTCTTCCATAATAAATTACCACAAATTGGGTGATTTAAAACAATAGGTATTGGTTCTCTCACAGATCTGGAAGACAAACCCCTGAATTCAAAGTGTTGGCACAGTTGCTCTCCCTCTAGAGGTTCTAGGGGAGAATCAGTTCCTTACCTCTTCCAGCTTCTGATGATTGGTATTCCTTGGCTTGTGGCTGTATCACTACGATCTCTGCCTCCATCTTCATATCACCTTCTCCTCTGTGTGTGTCTGTCTCCTCTTATCTCTTGATCTTAACAAACAAGAAAGAAGCTTAATTATCTTTTTCCATGTAAGTAATATTTACAGGTTCCAGGGATATGTTGTGGATATATCTTTTGGGGATCCACTATTCAGCTCACTACAACTACTATGTTACACTTTCTCCTATTCAATTTCTTTGTTCTCAGACACTGACATTTTAGCAGGCATTGTTCATTTCATAACCAGTATTCCTTTAGTCTTTGCTAGCAGAATCCCAATTTTGTTTTGGATAGCTAAGCTTGTCTCTATTTTTCCTGCCTCCTTTGCAGCTAGTCCTGGCCAATGAGATTGAAGGGGAAGTATGATAGGGAGAAGGTTTCTGTAAGAGTTTTTGCGTTTCTGATAAGAGGTGATGGACTTCTCTAGTCCTTCCACTATATCCAGAAATTCCACTCCTGAGCATTTATCCAAGTTAAGGAAAACTATCTTCACACAAAACAATGTACATGAATGAAAGCTTTATTTATAGTAGGCAAAAATGGGGGGGAGTCAAATGTCCTTCAACTGGTGAATGGATAAACCATGATATATCCATACAATGTAATGCTGCTCAGCCATAAAAAAGAATTAGGTACTGATATATGCAACAACCTGATGGATCTCCAAAGAATTATGCTGAATAAAAAAAATCCCAAAATGTTCCATACTGTGTGATTCCATTTTCATAATATTTTTGAAATTACTACATTTTAAAAATAGAGGACAGATTAATGGCTTATTAGGGTTGGGTTGTAGGAGGTAGGGGAGACTTTGCCGTGGTTTTGAAAGAGCAACAAGAGGGATGCTTGTGCTGATGTAATTGTTCTGTATCTTGAATATGGTGGTAGATACAAGAACTTACACATACGATAACATTGCATAGAATTCACACACACTCACACACAAGTACAAATAAAACTGGAAATATGTATAAGATCAGTAATTGTATTAATGTCAGTATTCTGGCTGCTACATTTTATGATAGTTTTCTAACATATTATCATTGGGAGAAAATGGATAAAGGGTACATGGGATATTTCTGTATTATGTAATAAAACTGCCTGTGACTCTACACTATCTCAATAAAATTTTCAATAAAAAAATTCAGTGTCATGATGGTATATTTAGAGTCCCAAGGGATGTAATAGGCAAAAGTATCTAAATCTGCCTTGGATATAGAGAAAAGAAAAGAATGTATAGAAAGGGATGCCTAACCTGAGTCTTGAAGAAAGTAGGAGGGCTCCAGGTAGATGGGGAACAGATATATGGGATATTCTAGGAAGAGGGAGTAGCAGGCAGAAATCTGCGAGACTATGTTAGATTGAGGGAAGTGCAAGTAATTCAAGTGTGGCTGAAGCATAAAGAGCATATATGCAGGAGATATTTCTTTTCCTGAAATGTTCACCTTTGGTAGTGGTCAAAAGGGATCCCTGGCATTCAACACTATGATACACAAAAGTCAAATATGTACTCTTACATTTATTGCAACATTATTTATAATAACCAAAATATGGAAGCAGCTTAAATGTCTACTGATAGATGAGTGGATTAAAAAAAGGCATGGTACATATTATATACAATGGAATATTACTCAGCCATAAGAAAGAATGAAATCTTGTCATTTGCAACAATAGGGATAGACCTAGAGGGTTGTGATAAGTGGAATAAGTCAAAGATACATACTATATGATTTCATTTATATGTGGAATCTAAAAAAGAAAAAAAACAACAAGCAAAACAGAAGTAGACTCATAAACATGGAGAACAGCATGATGGTTATCATAGGGGAAGAGGTGGGGGAATGGGCCTATTAGGTGAAGTGGCAACAAATTGGTGAGAATGTTGGATATCCTGATCTGGGTGATGGTTACATACGTGCATACAAATGTGAAAATTCATTGAGTGGTACAGTAAGATTTGTGCATTTTGTCATATGTACGTCAATTTTAAAAAGAGATCAAAAGGGTTCCCCAGAACTCCTTGTTCTCCAGGACTTGGGAGGCAGCCAACCCTGTTCCCTGGTTGCCACCTTTTCATTACATGAGTGAAGAATTGTCCTCATGTTTCACTACAGGATCCCATGCTTCTTGCAGGATCCCCATCTCTCTCCCTCATCCCCAACACTCACAGCCTCACAACCATTATGTTTCAAGATCATTAGGATCATCTCATTATGCCATCTCTCTCTGTTTACTTCAGATACCTATAAAGGTACAGAAATCCCATAACCATAGACTCTAATCTGCACACTCTCCTTTTGACCCTTTTCCCCACCCCTCGCAACCTTCTGAATTTCTTCTATCATGTTTACTGGAACTTACAGGCTATCACCAGGAAATTCTCTATATCCTTAACCTCTTTTCTAAACATTCCCCTCACCTTCTTGATCTAGAAACCCTAGCTCTCCCATGAAGGCACTGCTTCTCCTAAAGTCCTGTCAAGTGGCAGCTGTTTTCTTTTCCACATCCCTCAACAGTTCTAGATGCAGGCTGGATGTCCAACTTACATCCCATTGCCACTTTCAGACCATTTACTCTCTTTTACCAAAATGTTCCCCAGCTTTCAGTTTCAAGTCATTCATTCACATACTCATTCATTCATACAACAATCATTTTTTTGAGCACACTACTAAATGCCAGGTATTATTTAAGAACTGGGTATATATATAACAATAAAAAATATAGACAAAAATCCCTGCCCACATGGAATGTATATTTTACTACCCCTCCTTACTGGAGTTATACATCTCATTCCTTGAGGAGTTTAGCTTCTGGTTCACTAACTATCATAATCCATATGATTTCAATATCTATATTAATGAATTTTCCAATTCCTTGGACTCTCATTTCTTTGATCTCCTCTCTTCCAGTAACCTTGTCCTTCACTCCACTTCAGCCACTTACTCCCTAGACTTTCCCTAGCCTTACTCTTTCCTTGCCCTAACCCTCTCCATAAACTCAATTTTTAAACATTCCACTATTTGACCAACATCCTCTATATCTCCCACACACTCCTTTTTCACACTTTTCCTTTTTAATTCTTCAGCCTTTACAAGATAATGCACTCTTTTGACTCTATCAGCTTTTCACTGTTCCTCATCATTCTCATGCCCTCACTTCCTCTTTACCTTATTCAAACTCCATGGTTCATCATTATAATCACTCCTTTGAACATACTTTCAATATCTTGCCCTTATCTTGTTTGTATTCATCTTCCAAAATCTAATCCTGGTTAAATCCAATTCTTCACTTACTTTTACCTGCATCCATGCAGCTGAAAGTTGCTTGTGAAGAGTACACAACCACACTTACTAGACTTACTTCAAATTCTTGACCATGAACCTCAGCTGTGCTCTTTGTACTACCTGGTAATCAAACTAAACATGTTCCCACTCTTCCAGATGTCTGTCTATTCCTCTTTCTCAAATCTCCAATATCTCCTCTCTCTTCACTCTAGCTGATGACCTTCTTTCCAATTTCACTGAGGAAAGTGAAGCAATCATAATAAACTTTCCAATTGTGGTCTAGTATGACTTTATCAGGAATGAGGGGAAGTTTCTCATTTTAGAAGTATTCCAGCTAATTCCAGAAACCCCTAGTGAATTTATAGATCTAAGCGAAAGTCATCAATTACTGTTAACATCTTAACATCTTATGCTTCTTGAGGGATGTATACAATGCCATCTATGAAGTATTGTTTCAAAAACTTGAACCCATATCTCTCTAAGCCCTGGAAGATAAATTACAGAGAACTAAAGAACATGTCTACTTTAATAAAAAATAAAAATTAGAAAAATAAAAATGAATAAATAAAAATAAAATAAAATAAAGAAAAAGAACATGTCAAAACCCACCATATGGGTGTATGCAGAAAAATCTAGACTGTGAGAAATTAGGACAAATAATTAAGTTTTTTTTCCAACAAATAAATTGGGGAATATAAATGGAAAGAGAATTTATGAATTAAAGTGATTCAACACACATTAACTAATTGCAATGCATGCACATTATCTGGATCGCATTTCAAACAAACATTGCTAAGGCAACTGGGGAATTTTGAACACTGGAAACTTGATGACATTAAGGAATTATTATTAGTCTCTTAGGTATGGTAATATGGTTGTATTTTTTAAAGAGCCACCTTTTAGGGACATACAATGAAATATTTATGGTTGTAATAATAAAACTTATGGGATCGCCTTCAAATAATTTATGGAAAAGAGAGAATGTGGATGGGGCTATAGGAAAAACAAGATAGATCATGAACAGATAATTGTTAAAGCTGGGTGGTGGGAACACGCAGGTTCATTTTCCTATTCTCTCTACTTTTTTATATGTTTGAACATTTCCACAAAGAATCTTTAAAAAGAGAGATTTTCCACAAGCAGTCAGAACTTCCTACTGACCTACCTGTACAGTTCACACACATTCTTCCTCCCTCTTGCCATTATCCATGCTCCATGGGAAGGTGGGCCCTTTGGTTTGTGCACTAGGACCCATTCTCTCTCACCTATTCAAAGATGTCATTCCAGTAATTCTCCATTCTTCACCTGCATTATTAATTTCCCCCTATCTACTGCATCAGCCCCAGTCAGTATCAGAACATTGCTATAATTGCTCACATTAAAGAAAAAGTCCCCTCCAGACATCCTGGACCCACTCCAGCTATTGCCCCATTCTTCTACCCCATTTAGAGTAAAATTTCCTCAAAAGTTTTCCATATCCATAGTTCCCAATTCCTCCCATCCCATTCTCTCTATAATCCATTACAATTAGGATTTTACTACTACTGGAATTGCTCAACTGAACAGCTCTTGCTAAGGTCACCAATGACCTCAATGTTGCTAAATCTAGTTCCCATCTTACTTGAACTATTAGTAGCTTCTGCTGCAGCTGATCACTCCCTTCTCAACATAGTTTCTTCACTTGGCTTTCAAATGACATAATCTACTAGATTTCCTTCTTCCTTGCTGGTCTCTCTTTCTCAATGTCCTTTGCTGGTTTGTTTAGTCTCAGTTTTCTGATCTCTAAACAATCTACTTCCCTAGAGTTCAGTGCTTCTCTTTTGTATCTACACCCTTCCTTGATCATCTCTAAATTTTATATTCTTATCCTGCACTTTTCCCCTGAAATCCACATTCTACTTGGATATCTTACAGGCATCACAAAGTTAACAGGTCCATAACTGAACTCATTAAAAATGTACTTCTTTTCTACCAATTTCCCCGTTTCAGTTGGTAGCAACTCCATCCTCCCAGTTGTTCAGGCTGAAAACTTTGACTTCTCTATTTCTCTTTGCCCCACATCCAATGTATCAGGAAATATATTCGATGTATCTTTAAAATATATCTAGAATTTGACTATTTCTCACCACCAACTGCCACTACCAGGGTCAAAGCCATTATTACCTCTCATCTGGATTGTTATAATTACTTCCAAAATGGTTTCTTTGCTTTACCCCTTGCCTCCCCGTAGTCTATTCTAAACAGAACAGCAAGGATGATCCTTTTAAATATATGTCACATCATGTCACTCCCATAGCCACACCCATTAGGTTTTCCTTTCCCTCAGACAAAAAGTCAAAGTTAACATAAGGGTAAAAAGTCCATGATCTGAAAAACTTTTATTTCTGATTCCAACCACACTGACTTTGTTGCTACTCAATGATACACCAATCAAATTCCTGTCTCAGGACCTTTACATTTACTGTTCCTTCTCCTTCAAATGTTTTTCTCCCAGATACCCACCTAGCTCACTCCCTAATCTCTTTGAGATGTTTGCTTAGGTGACAAATTCTCAGTAAGGTTTACCCTGAACACTCTATTTTAAATTGCAAACCATCCCCCAAACTCTCATCCTTCCTCCCTACTTCATCACTGTCTATCACACTACTCATTTTACCCTAGTCATGTGTTTCACTTGTCTATCTTTTGTTCCACTCCCTCCACATTAGAATTGAAACAAAATGAAGTCATGGCTTTTTGTCTTTCCTGTTCAGACATACTTCTAGTTCCTAGAACAGTGTTTGGCATACAGTAGATACTCAGTATATATTTTTTTATTAATCAGTGAATGAATCTAGAGAGTTAGGCTGGAAGTAAACCATACTAGCAGAGTTGACATATTCATTAAGTAAAATAGGCACCGTGCCTAGGACACATTATACCTCTGAAGGTCATGAAAATGTTTCAGTTTTAACTTATTTTAAAATCAGACAGAACTAGGGTAATATAATAATTTTAAAACAGAAAGAATTTAAAATTTTAAGTTTTAAAATCAGAAGGAATAGAGTAATAGAATAATAATGAATAATATAACAATGAATCCAGACTGAATTATATTAGTTTTTATACCAACAGTCACAAAATATACTTTTTCACATATTCTGATGGAGGTAGGCAAAAGTACTTAGGGCCCATGAAAGTCATGATGTGGTCTTGCTTATTAGGTCTTATAAGCCTAGTTACACAGCTGGACTTTATTTTGTAGAATAAAGAGGAACCATTGAAGGATTTAAAGAGGATAGCAGAAAGATCTCTTTTATGAACTTGAAAAGGATAGACTTAAAGGGCAGAAGTAGTTAAGAGAACTGTTGCAGTAATCCAGCCTGAAATACGGTCTAGGTCCTAGGAATGAGGAATACAAAAAATATTTAGAAGGTAGAATCAACAGGATCTTTCAATTCAATGACTACCTATTGTTAATAAAATAAAATCCAAACTCACTACAAGACCCTGAATGATCTGAGCTCTGCTTGCTTTCAACATCATCTTGTATTGCCTTCACCTACCATGATCAAGACACATTGGCCTTCGTCCAGTTTCTTAGACTTTTTTTTTCTCTGGCCTTAGGCCCTTCATATTTGCTTGTTTCTCTGTTTCTCTTACTTTTTCCCCAACTCTTCTTCTGATTAAAGTTTTCTCAAACTTTAGGTCTAAGCCTAAATATCACGTCCTCAGAGAGGATTTACCTGGGCACTCACTCCTTTCCTTTCATAGCACTTTCCAAAATTTGTACATATTTGTTTGTTAGTTTGTTTTATTATTTGTATCCCTCTACTAGGATGTAAGCTCCAAGAGGCAGAGACACACTAGGGAAGTGTCTGGCACACAGTAGGCACTCAAAAAATATGAATGAATGAATAACTTGATGACATTCGGTTTGTTTCTAGTTTTTGGCCACTTTAAATAATGCTACTACAAATGTTCCTGTGCATGTTTTGTTTTTGTGCTTGTAAATGCATTTCTGATGGGTATATAACTAGGAGAATTGCTAGGTATCAGGTTTAGTAGTACTACATTCAGTACTACTATAATCAGCTTTAGTAGTACTGAAAAAGGGTTTTCCAAAATGATTGTAACATTACAGAAAATAGTACTTCAGTGGTCACAAGTTGACTGAACTTTACTTGGTTTGAAGTGTATTCCTATTATAGGAATTCATGAAATAGCAGGGGTATTTCTACAGTATGCCAGAGCCTGATTGTACTGACCCACTAAAGCCAATTGTGTGCATTTCTTCCAAGTTTGCATTAAATATGTCCCATTGGTAGCTTAAAACTGCCTACAGCGGGAATATTTACACCATGGAAATCAGGAAACACTATAAATCAAGGTTCCCATCTTCCCCCAGACTGTTTACTAACATACTGCCAGACTATTCTAAAGCACAAAGCAAAGTTTAAGTGAGTATATGGTCACTCACAGATATTTAGCTTAGAGTAAATCAATTCATATTCTCAGCAGAGAATGTAGGGAAGGGACATATTCAAATTGTTCTGTTAGTAAAGATGGTCATAGATTAATAAAAATAGTTAACACTTGAAGAGTTTTTAATATGTATCAAGCATTGGACTATGTTATAAGGATTCCTTCTTTTAATTCTCACATCAATTCTCACAACCCTGAGGTAAAATACCTTTTAAGTTCCCATTTTACAAATGAGGAAACTGAGGGACAGAGTATAAAA
Source organism: Smutsia gigantea (assembly GCA_032199065.1). NCBI lineage: Eukaryota > Metazoa > Chordata > Mammalia > Pholidota > Manidae > Smutsia > Smutsia gigantea. Next base: position 57,553 of record JAVSCE010014350.1, on the reverse strand, counting down.
TTTTTGCCCATAGTCCCTAAAGTGGAAAGCAGTCCATGTGAGTTTGCTCCTTCTACAGTTTAAATGTTAGACCTTTATAAGCTTGTAAGTTCCACAAGGGCCGAGTCTATCTTCACATCTCTATTGTCAATGTCTAGAAGTGCCTGGTACTAAATCCTTATTGAATGAACAGATGAATGAATGAGTAAATGACAGCTTGATTGAATGAATGACTAATTCTAGGCCTCAGTGCCTCAGGTCTCTAAAGCATTACCTTGAGGGTTCAAGAGTTGTCCCTAGTCATTATATTTACTTTTTCTCATCCAATTCTGTCCTGAATCCATTACAACGAGGCTTTTGTCCCCACCACTTTTCCAAACGATATTTTGTTCAAGATCACCAATAACTTTCATATTGCCAAATTCAGTGATCACTCAGTAGCTGTTATCACACTCAAACTGTCTGTCCAGAACGTTTGATACAGTTGAGCACTTTTTGTTAAAACATTTTTTAAAAATGATTTTTGAATATACTTAAAAACACTGAAAATATTTACCTTGAAACTTTTGCTTCCAAGAAAGATGGAGTAAACACATCCTTCCCTTTATCTCCTGCTGAATTTAAATATAAAACCTGGACAAACTTCATTGAAAACTTTAAGAGAACTCTGAAAAATAAACATGAGGAGGAGGATCAGGGAGAAAAATCAGGAGTAAATGTCCTACTGAACCAGTGGTTAATTTGCCTTTTTTTCCTCCTTTAACATTCCCTGGCCTGAACTCCATGTAACTTGAAATCCAAAAATTAGCACTGGGGTACAGGGATAGAAAGCCACCTGAAATCCACTAATTATGGGATATGAAGTTGGAGGAGAGGAAAAGAGAGTTCCTAAAACTCAAAGAGAGTCAGAGTAAACACCATTTTTTTTCTCTCTCTCATTTTTCTTTATTCAGTTGATATAATCAAGCCAAGTGTCTGTTAAAACAAAAATATCAACATATCCCATAGGATATAAACAAGACCCACAATCTCAATGTATTACTCAAAATGTAAAAGACACAAACCAAATTATTCGGCATATGAAGATTGATGAAAATCTCAATTTACTTGGGAAAAGACAATGAACAGACGTTAATGATAAAATGACAAAGATGTTGGCATTATTTAACAAGGAATTTAAAGTAGCTAACACAAAAATACTCAAATAAGCAATCAAGAACACTGTGAACCAAACATTAAAATATTAGCAAAGAAATGGAATATAAAAGGAATAACCATGTGGAAATTTTAGAACTTAAAAATACAATAACCAAAAGAATTAAAATCCCACAAAACCTCACTTTCTGGATTCAGCAGCAGAAGAGAGATGACAGAGGAAGGAGTCACTGAACTTGAGGTTAGACCAGTAGAAATTATCCAATCTGAACAACAAAAAGAAAAAAGATTGGGAAAACCAAAAAAAGCCTTAGGGAACTGTGGGACAACAACAAAATGTCTGAACTTCATATAATCAATATCAGAAGGACTGGAAAAAGTATTAGTGATGAAAGAGCATTCAAAGAAATAATGGCAGAAAATGTCCTAAAACTGGCAAATTATCTGACATAAGTATACAAACCAAAAGAAGCTGGGTGGACCCTAAACGAGATAAAGCCCCCCAAAATCCAAGCCCAGACACATTATAATCAAAGAGCTTAATACTAAAGACAAAGAACAATTAAAAATAGAAATTTAAAAAAATTAAGTAGTTCCAAAAAATTACTTAGGTATAAATCCAGCAAAACATGTACAATGTTGCTGAAACTACAAAATGCTGATGAAATAACCCAAGAAAACATAAATAAATGGACATACTGTATTAGAAGAATCAACATAGTAAAGACGTCAATTTTCCTAAGGAGCTATAGATTCACACAACATCAATCAAAATCCCAGCACAATCTTTTTATACATATACACAAGGTGATACTAAAAGGAACAAGAACAGCTAATACCATTTTGAAAAAGAAAAATGAAGTTGGGAAAATCACACTACCCAATTTGGGGACTTACTAAAAAGCTAAAGCAATCAAGTCAGTGTGGTATTGGTTAAATGATGGATTTATACAGATCTATGTAACCTAATAATAAATAGGACAGATACACACCTACATAAATATGGCCATTTGTTTATTTATTTGTTTGTTTATTTATTAATTTTTTATTTTATTTTGGTATCATTAATCTACGATTACATGTGCAACATTATGGTTGCTAAACTCCCTACTTCATCAGGTATCCCCCACCTACCCCATTACAGTCACGGGCCATCAGCGTAGTGAGATGCTATAGAATCACTACTTGTCTTCTCAGAATTGTACAGCCCTCCCCGTGCCCCCCCAACATTATGTCTGCTAATCGTAATGCCCCTTTTCCCCCTTATCCATCCCTTCCCACCCATCCTCCTCAGTCCCTTTCCCTTTGGTAATTGTTAGTCCATACTTGGCATTCTGTGAGTCTGTGGCTGAGTTGTTCCTTCAGTTTTTTTCTTTGCTCTTATGCTCCACAGATAAGTGAAATCATTTGATACTTGTCTTTTTCCGCATGGCTTATTACACTGAGTATAATACCCTCTAGCTCCGTCTATGTTTTCGCAAATGGTAGGATTTGTTTTCTGCTTATGACTGAATAATATTCCATTGTGTATATGTACCACTTCTTCTTTATCCATTCATCTACTGATGGACACTTAGGTTGCTTCCATTTCTTAGCTATTGTAAATAGTACTGCGATAAACATAGGGGTGCATATGTCTTTTTCAAACTGGGCTGCCGCATTCTTAGGGTAAATTCCTAGGAGTGGGATTCCTGGGTCAAATGGTATTTCTATTTTGAGTTTTTTGAGGAACCTCCATACTGCTTTCCACAATGGTTGAACTAATTTTGCATTCCCCCAGCAGTGTAGGAGGGTTCCCCTTTCTCCACTTCCTCGCCAACATTTATTGTTGTCTGTGTTTTGGAAGATGGCCATCCTTACTAGTGTGAGGTGATATCTGATGGTGATTTTAATTTGCATTTCTCTGATGATTAGCGATGCAGAGTATCTTTCCATGTGCGTGTTGGCCATCTGAATTTCTTCTTTGGAGAAGTGTCTATTCATATCCTCTGCCCATTTCTTAATTGGATTACTTTCTTTTTGTTTGTTTTGTTGAGGTGTGTGAGTTCTTTATATATTTTGGATGTCAACCCCTTATCTGATATGTTATTTATGAATATATTCTCCCATAGTGTAGGATGTCTTTTTGTTCTACTGAAGGTGTCCTTTGCTGTACAGAAGCTTTTCAGCTCGATATAGTCCCACGTGTTCCTTTTTTCTTTTGTTTCTTTTGCCTGGGTAGATAGGTTCATGAAGAAGTCACTCATGTTTATGCCCAAGAGATTTTTGCCTATGTTTTTTTCTAAGAGTTTTATGGTTTCATGACTTACATTCAGGTCTTTGATCCATTTTGAGTTTACTTTAGTCTGTGGCGTTAGACATTCCCTTACATGTAGCTGTCCAGTTTTGCCAACACCAGCTGCTGAAGAGGTGGTCATTTCCTCATTGTATATCCAAGGCTCCTTTATCATATATTAATTGACCATATATGTTTGGGTTAATTCTGGATTTTCTATGCTGTTCCACTGGTCTGTAGGTCTGTTCCTGTGCCAAAAACAAATTGCCTTGATTACTGTAGCTTTGTAGTAGAGCTGGAAGTCTGGGAGTGTAATTCCCCCTGTTTTAATCTTCCTTCTCAGGATTGCTTTTGTTATTCAGGGTCTTTTATGGTTCCATATGAATTTTAGAACTATTTGTTCCAGTTCATTGAAGAACACTGTTGGTATTTTCATAGGGATTGCATTGAATCTGTAGATTGCTTTAGGTATTATTGCCATTTTGACAATATTTATTCTTCCTAGCCAAGAGCATGGGATTCATTTCCATTTGTTAGTGTCCTCTTTAATTTCTCTTAGGAATGTCTTGTAGTTTTCAGAGTACAGGTCTTTCACTTCCCTCGTTAGGTTTATTCTTAGGTGTTTTATTCTTTTTGCTGCAATTGTGAATGGAATTCTTTTCCTGATTTCACTTTCTGTTAGCTCATAGTTAGTGTATAGGAAAGCAACAGATTTCTGTGTGTTAATTTTGTATCCTGCAACTTTGCTGAATTCAGATATTAGTTCTAGTAGTTTTGGAGTGGAGTCTTTAGGGTTTTTTATGTACAATATCATGTCATCTGCAAATAGTGACAATTTGAGTTCTTCTTTACCAATCTGGATGCCTTGTGTTTCTTTGTTTTGTCTGATTGCCTTGGCTAGGACCTCCAGTACTACGTTGAATAACAGTGGGGAGAGTGGGCATCCCTGTCTTGTTCCCGATATTATTTGAAAAGCTTTCAGCTTCTCATTGTTAAGTATGATGTTGGCTGTGGGTTTGTCATATATGGCCTTTATTATGTTGAAGTACTTGCCCTCTAAAGCCATTTTGTTGAGACTTTTAATCATGAATGGATGCTTTTGTCAAATTCTTTTTCAGCATCCATGGAGATGATCATGTGGTTTTTGTACTTCTTTTTGTTGATGTGGTGGATGATGTTGATGGATTTTCGAATGTTGTCCCATCCTTGCATCGCTGAGATGAATCCCGCTTGATCATGGTGTATGATCCCCTTGATGTATTTTTGAATTTGGTTTGCTAATATTTTGTTGAGTATTTTTGCATCTATGTTCATCAAGGATAATGGTCTGTAATTTTCTTTTTTGGTGAGGTCTTTGCCTAGTTTTGGTATTAGAGTGATGCTGGATTCATAGAATGAGTTTGGAAATATTCCCTCTTCTATTTTTTGGAAAACTTTAAGGAGAATGGGTATTATTTCCTCTATATGTCTGGTAAAATTCAGAGGTGAAACCATCTGGCCCGGGGGTTTGTTCCTGGGTAGTTTTTGGATTACTGATTCAATTTCATTGCTAGTGATTGGTCTGTTTAGGTTTTCTGTTTCTTGCTTGGTCAGTCTTGGAAGGTTGTATTTTTCTAAGAAGTTGTCTATTTCTTCTAGGTTTTCCAGCTTGTCAGCATACAGATTTTCATAGTATTCTCTTAAAGTTCTTTGTATTTCTGTGGGGTCCGTCGTGATTTTTCCTTTCTCATTTCTGATTCTGTTTATGTGTGTAGATTCTCTTTTTCTTAATGAGTCTGGCTAGGGGTTTATCTATTTTGTTTATTTTTTCAAAGAACCAACTCTTGGTTTCATTGATTTTTTCTATTGTTTCATTCTTCTCAATTTTATTTATTTCTTCTCTTATGTTTATTATGTCCCTCCTTCTGTTGACTTTGGGCCTCATTTGTTCTTCTTTTTCCAATTTCAATAATTGTGACTTTAGACTATTCATTTGGGTTGTTCTTCCTCTTTAAATAGGCCTGGATTGCAATATACTTTCCACTTAGAACTACCTTTGCTGTGTCCCACCGAAGTTGCAGCTTTGTGTTGTTGTTGTCATTTGTCTCCATATATTGTTTGATCTCTGTTTTAATTTGTTCGTTGATCCACTGATTATTTAGGAGCATGTTGTTAAGTCTCCATGTAATTATGAGCCTTTTTTCTGTCTTTGTAAAATTTATTTCTAGTTTTATACCTTTGTGATCTGAGAAGTTGGTTGGTAGAATTTCAATATTTTTGAATTTACGGAGGTTCTCTTTGTGGCCTAGTATGTGTTCTTTTCTGGAAAATATTCCATGTGCACTTGAGAACAATGTGTATCCTGCTGCTTTTGGGTGTAGAGTTCCGTAGATGTCTGTTAGGTCCATCTGTTCTAGTGTGCTGTTCAGGGCCTCTGTGTCTTTACTTATTTTCTGTATGGTTGATCTGTCCTTTGGGGTGAGTGGTGTGTTGAAGTCTCCTAAAATTAATGCATTGCTGTCTATTTCCTCCTTTAATTCTGTTAGTATTTGTTTCACATATGTTGGCACTCCTGTGTTGGGTTCATATATATTTATAATGGTTATATCCTTTTGATGGACTGACCCCTTTATCTTTATGTAATTTTCTTCTTTATCTCTTGCTACTATCTTCATTTTGAAGTCTATTTTGTCCGATACAAGTACTGCAACACCTGCTTTTTTCTCCTTGTTGTTTGCATGAAATATCTTTTTCCATCCCTTCACCTTTAGTCTGTGTATATCTTTGGGCTTGAGGTGAGTCTCTTGTAAACAGCATATAGATGGGTCTTGCTTTTTTATCCATTCTATTACTCTGTGTCTTTTAATTGATGCATTCAGTCCATTTACATTTAGGGTGATTATCGATTGATATGTATTTATTGCCATTGCAGCCTTTAGATTCATGGTTACCCTTTGGTTCAGGGGTAGGTTCTTTACTGTCTACCAGTCTAACTTAACTCTCTTGCTAAGGTATTATAAACACAATCTTATGATTATTTATTTCTCTCTCTTCTTATTTTTCCTCCTCCATTCTTTATATACTAGGTTTTATTCTGTACTCTTTTACATTTCCTTTGACTGTTTTGTGGATAGTTGATTTTACTTTTTGCCTTTAGTTAGTATTTGGATAGTCTGCTTTCTTTGCTATGATTTTATTTTCTCTGGTGACATTGTTTTAGCCTTAGGAGTGCTTCCATCTAGAGCAGTCCGTTTAAGATAACCTGTAGAGGTTGTTTGTGGGAGGCAAATTCCCTCAGCTTTCACTTGTCTGGGAATTGTGTAATTCCTCGCTCAAATTTAAATGATAATTGTGCTGGATACAGTATTCTTGGTTCAAGGCCCTTCTGTTTCATTATGTTAAATATATCATGCCATTCTCTTCTGGCCTGTAAGGTTTCTGTTGAGAAGTCTGATGATAGCCTGATGGGTTTTTCTTTGTAGGTGATCTTTTTTCTCTCTCTTGCTGCCTTTAATCCTCTGTCCTTGGCTTTGATCTTTGCCACTTTAATTACTATGTGTCTTGGTGTTGTCTTCCTTGGGTCCCTTGTGTTGGGAGATCTGTGGGCTTCCATGGTCTGAGAAACTATTTCCTTCCCCAGCTTGGGGAAGTTTTCAGCAATTATTTCTTCAAAGACACTTTCTATCCTTTTTTCTCTCTCTTCTTCTTCTGGTACTCCTATAATGTGAATATTGTTCCATTTGGATTGGTCACACAGTTCTCTAAATATTCTTTCATTCCTAGAGATCCTTTTAACTCTCTCTGCCTCAGCTTTTCTGTATTCCTGTTCTCTGATTTCTATTCCACTAACAGTCTCTTGCACCTCATCCGGTCTGCTCTTAAACCCATTGATTGCTTGTCTCATTTCTGTATTGTCTGTCCTCACTTCCTCCCTTAGCTCTTGCATATTTCTCTGTAGATCCAACAGCATAGTTATGACTTTTATTCTGAATTTTTTTTCAAGAAGATTGTGTAAATCTATCCCATCAGGTCTTCTTTCTGGGCTTGTCTGTGTGATCCTTGTCTGGACCATATTCCTCTGTCTTTTCATGGTGACAGAAGTGGTCGCTGGTAGGTGCCACATGTGTCAGCTGAGAGAAGAAAGTCCCTTCCTGCTTGTTGTTTTCCTTGCCCTTCTCTGGGGCCTGAGCTGGTTTCCCGCACACCGGGAGGCAGTCTCCGGGATAATTCCCTGAGCTGCCTGTGTGCAGGGCTGCCTCAGCCTAGCCTATAGCACTGCGGGGGTTTGTAGTCTTGTTGGGTGTGTTCTGGTCCCCTTGATGCCTTCCAGCCCTTTTTCTGGGTTCTGGTGCCCTTCCTGCTTAGCTGCGTGCCAGCCGGGAGCAGATTCTGTGAGGTTGCTATGGGCAGGGCCGCTCATCTTCTGTTCCACAGCTGTGGCGGATCCGCTAGACCCTTTGCGGCGTTGTCTGCGGGGAATGAATGGCAGTCTGTTGATCTCTGTGGGAAGGCTCGGCGCGTCTGCTTTGCCTGGCCACCTGCCAGGGGTCTGAAATTCCCCAAAACTCCCAGCCTGCTGGGCTGAGTACGCTGGGACTATTTTGTTCCGCTGTTGGGCCTTTGTCTCTTTAAGACTTTTAAAAAAGCGCCTGCTTCTCTTTTGTCCTGGGGAGCCAGCTGAGGGGATCCACTTGCCGTCTCCATCTCAGATCCTGCCCTTCTGTTTCCCTAATCTCTGGTACACCACGTAATGTGTGTCTGTTCTCCTGGTGCAGATCACCAGGGCTTGTTATTTGGTGGGCCTCTGCTTCCACTCCCTCCCCATTCTGATTCTTTTCCTCCTGCCATTGCGTTGGGGTGGGGGAGTGCTTGGGTCCTGCCAGGTCACGGCTTTGTATCTTACCCGCTTTGTGAGGCACTGAGTTCTCGCAGATGTAGCTGTAGCCTGGCTGGTGTACTGTATCTTCTGGTCTCTCTTTTATGAATAGTTGTATTTGTTGTATTTTCACAAATACATATGGTTTTGGGAGGAGATTTCCACCGCCCTGCTCACGCTGCCATCTTCCCTGAAGCCCAACTTATTTATTTTGGCCATTTGATTTTTACAAAAGTGCAAAATCTCTTTGGAGAAAGGATAGTCTTTTTAACAAATGCTGTTGGAGCCTCTGGTCATCCGCATGCATAAAAATGAACCACAACCTCACTCTCACATTGCAAAGATTAACTCAAAATAGACCATGGATGTGTATATATAAAGCTTAGAACATTAAAACTTTTAGAAAAAAAACATAGGACAATATATTTGTGAGCTGAAGTAGGCAAAGAATTCTGGGAATCTACACCAAAGCAAAATCTATACAAGAAAAAATTGGTAAATTAGACTCCATCAAAATTAAAAACTTCTATTTTGCCAAAGACACTGTAAAGAAAAAGAAAAGGTCAGGTGATGATGGATAGAAAATATCTACAAGTTACATATCTGATAAAGGACTTGATCCAAAATATATATTTTTAAAAGTGTAGAACTCAAGAATAAGGAAACAACCAATTTAAAAGATGGGGAAAGAACCTGAACAGTCACTTCTCCAAAGAGATTATGGCAAACAAGCACACAAAAAGATGTTGAACATCATTAGCTATTGGACAAATTCAAATTAACACACCACAATGAGATATCACTACACATCTATTAGACTCAAATAAAAAAATTGTTACAACACCAAATGCTGGTGAGGATGCAGATACACTGACTAGAGGGTTCAGGTGATGAGAGCCTAAACTCCTTTACAGTTTTCCATCAGTCTTGTATTTAATGTTTCACCCACTGGTTATCGTTGCCTGGATTTGTTACTCCATTAGAGTTGTAAAATGGTGATTTTCTACATGTATTTCTATATTTCTTCTACAGTTATTAATTGTATTTATTGTGAAAAGAAAAACTTTTACTCATCAAACTAGGTCTATTTGGTTGTCCTGAGCTAGTCTGTACAGAAGCAGGAAAATAAAATACTGAGTTCTTTTAACTGCTAATTGTCAAAATAAAGAGTTGATGTCTTATTTACTTTATATGCTATCCAATGAGATTTTTTCTTTGGGAGTAGGGGAGAATCTCTGTTTCTCTCTTTCACTATCCTTAAACTCATGATTTTTTAAATATATTCCATGTGTTTCAATCACTTGCAGTTACTATTATTCTTTGATGCTCTTGTGTACTTTTGACATGATTCCGTTAGTCTTCAACGGTTTTGTTGCTCAAAATCTCAACTTATTTATCTCCTATCTCAAACTTGGAATTAGCTACTGCCCACCAAAAGTCCTGGTACTTTTTATGTAGAGTACTATTTGAAGAATGTTTGTGCATCATTTTGTATTTTTTATTATAGACCAAAGGAAATAAAATTTGTAATATTAATGTTGATTTAAATTAGTTTTATTATATTACTTAAACATAAACAACAACAGAGCTATGCTTAAATCAATGCCATAGGCTATGGTGCTTATACAACTATAAAACCAAAACAATAAACAACAAAACTAATAAATTAACATTATGCATTATATTGTTTGCTGAAACTAAATTACATTTCACTACATGAATGTGACTCCTTAATGGCATATTGAGTGCAGCTGGCTTTGTTGCATGCTATGGGATGATTCACTTCCCCCACCACTTTATTCTACCTACCAAGAAATGGTATTATGTACAGCACATCTGGCACAGGAACATATAATTTACAAAGTCTGATTCCTTGATTTTGAATCAACTCAAAACAATAAAGTGGTACTACTTGGTGTCACTGTGCTTGTAAATAAGAATACAAATGTGAGTGTTGATAATGACAGGTTCAGTTATAAGTAAGGTGGTCTTCTAGATAACCCAGAATAAGCTTGTTAATTTATTTTAGATTATTTCCTTGGGAGATGGTCAGGTTACCATTAAAGCAAGAAGGCTAAGAGTTTTCAAAACAGAGATCGAGGTTAAAGGGAATGTAGCTGATTACTCGAGAGGCATATGAAGAAGAAGAAACAGCAATATGTGGTTTCTAAATGTACCACAGCGTAACAGTATTAGTTGGCCAAAGTTACCAAGGAAGGTAGAGGGAGTGAAATGAGCAAGCTACAAAACAAAATAAGCTACAAATTACAAAGTGTTTAAAGCACTTAATTGGTATTAGTCATCTTGGGGCTAATATGAAAATGCAAAAACACTGAAGAATGGATATAGAAACAACATGTACTGTTTAAAATTAAAGCAAAACCAACCATCCTTAACATAATATTCAACTTATTCCTTTAAATAAATATTGACCAAATACTTAAATAACATATATTGGATGGCCTTCCACAATGCTGCCCAGCTTGGATTCCCAGAAGTTTCCCCTCCTTGCCTAGGTGTCATGCTTGACTTCTAGTGGGAATTGACAGCAGTGTTTAAGCAGAGACTGAGATAATCAGTTTTCTTTGTTTTGTTATGCAAGTGACTGTGGTGGTGTAGACTCTACACTGCAAAAGATAATCAAATGGAGTAAAGAGACACTTGCAGCAGAGAAATGAGTCAGAAAGCTATTGCACAATCCCTTTTGTTGAGGGACTCAACTGAAGTGAAAATGAAGTGGAGAGGCTTGATATGAGCTAGTTTCCTGTTTGGGTGATTTCTGATTTCTGGATTTGATGAGCAAATAGACACAGTGGGACTAGTTAGAAAGGCACTGTGGTCAATAATGCAGGGAAGAAGGGATGTGAACCTGGACAAGGTAATGATATTAGGAATAGAAAGAAGGGATGAAAGGCAGAGATGCTAAGGAAATAAAATTCTCATGACATTTTGATAGACCAGATGTTTGGAGAAAGAGGGAGGAGCAAGAATGATTTTAAGAATTTAAAAATTGCCTCTCATAAACCACCAATACAGGATATCTTAAATGGACTGCTCTAGATGGAAGCACACCAAAGGCTAAAAAGATGTCACCAGAGAAAATAAAATCATAGCAAAGAAAGCAGACCATCCAAATACTAACTAAAGGCAAAGAATAAAACACCTATTACAGAAAGAATGGAGGAGGAGGAATAGGAAGGGAGAGAAATAAAGGAACATCAGACTGTGTTTACAATAACTTAACAAGAAAGTTAAGTTAGATTGTTAGATAGTAAAGAAGCAACCCTTGAACCCTTGGTAACCACGAATCTAAAGCCAGCAATGGCAATAAGTACATACCTATCAATAATCACCCTAAATGTAAATGGACTGAATGCACCAATCAAAAGACACAGAGTAACAGAATGGATAAAAAAGCAAGACCCATCTATATGCTGCCTACAAGAAACTCACCTCAAATCTAAAGATATACACAGACTAAAAGTGAAGGGATGGAAAAAGATATTTCATGCAAACAACAAAGAGAAAAAAGCAGGTGTTGCAGTACTTGTATCAGACAAAATAGACTTCAAAACGAAGAAAGTAGCAAAAGATAAAGAAGGACATTACATAATGATAAAGGGGTCAGTCCAACAAGAAGATATAACCATTATAAATATATATGCACCCAACACAGGAGCGCCAGCATATGTGAGACAAATACTAACAGAATTAAAGGAGGAAATAGACAGCAATGCATTCATCTTAGGAGACTTCAACACACCACTCACTCCAGAGGACAGATCAACCAGACAGAAAATAAGTAAAGACACAGAGGCACTGAACAACACACTAGAACAGATGGACCTAACAGACATCTACAGAACTCTACACCCAAAAGCAACAGGATACACATTCTTCTCAAGTGCACATGGAACATTTTCCAGAATAGACCACATACTAGGCCACAAAAAGAACCTCAGTAATTTCAAAAATATTGAAATCCAACCAACCAACTTCTCAGATCACCAAGGTATAAAACTAGAAATAAATTTTAGAAAGAAATCAAAAAGGCTCACAAATACATGGAGACTTAACAACACTCTCCTAATTAATCAATGGGTTAACGACCAAATCAAAACAGAAATCAAAGAATATATGGAGACTAATGACAACAACAACACAAAGCCACAACTTCTGTGGGACGCAGCAAAGGCAGTTCTAAGAGGAAAGTACATTGCAATCCAGGCCTATTTAAAGAAGGAAGAACATTCCCAAATGAATAGTCTAAAGACACAATTACTGAAATTGGAAAAAGAAGAACAAATGAGGCCCAAAGTCACCAGAAGGAGGGACATAATAAAGATTAGAGAAGAAATAAATAAAATTGAGAAGAATAAAACAATAGAAAAAATCAATAAAACCAAGAGCTGGTTCTTTGAAAAAATAAACAAAATAGATAAACCCCTAGCCAGACTCATTAAGAGAAAAAGAGAATCTACACACATAAACACAATCAGAAATGAGAAAGGAAATATCACGACGGACCCCACAGAAATATAAAGAACCATAAGAGAATATTATGAGAATCTATATGCTAAAAAGCTGGAAAACCTAGAAGAAATGGACAACTTCTTAGAAAAATACAACCTTCCAAGACTGACCAAGCAAGAAACAGAAAAACTAAACAGACCAATCACCAGCGACGAAATCGAATTGGTAATCAAAAAACTACCCAAGAACAAAACCCCGGGCCTGATGGATTCACCTCTGAATTCTACCAGACATATAGAGAAGAAATAACACCGATTCTCCTTAAAGTTTTCCAAAAAATAGAAGAGGAGGGAATACTTCCAAACTCATTCTATGAAGCCAGCATCACTCTAATACCAAAACCGGGCAAAGACCTCACCAAAAAAGAAAATTACAGACCAATATCCCTGATGAACATAGATGCAAAAATACTCAACAAAATATTAGCAAACCGAATTCAAAAATACATCAAGAGGATCATACACCATGATCAAGTGGGATTCATCCCAGGGATGCAAGGATGGTACAACATTCGAAAATCCATCAACATCATCCACCACATCAACAAAAAGAAGAACAAAAACCACATGATCATCTCCATAGATGCTGAAAAAGCATTTGACAAAATTCAGCATCCATTCCTGATTAAAACTCTCAACAAAATGGGTATAGAGGGCAAGTACCTCAACATCATAAAGGCTATATATGAGAAACCCACAGCTAACATCATACTTAACGGCGAGACGCTGAAAGCTTTTCATCTAAGATCGGGAACAAGACAGGGATGCCCACTCTCTCCACTGTTATTCAACATAGTACTGGAGGTCCTAGCCACAGCAATCAGACAAAACAAAGACATACAAGACATCCAGATTGGTAAAGAAGAAGTCAAATTGTCACTATTTGCAGATGACATGATACTGTACATAAAAAACCCTAAAGACTCCATTCCAAAACTACTAGAACTAATATCTGAATTCAGCAAAGTTGCAGGATACAAAATTAACACACAGAAATCTGTTGCTTTCCTATACACTAATGATGAACTAACAGAAAGAGAAATCAGAAAAACAATTCCATTCACAATTGCATCAAAAAGAATAAAATACCTAGGAATAAACCTAACGAAGGAAGTGAAAGACCTGTACTCTGAAAACTACAAGACACTCCTAAGAGAAATTAAAGAGGACACTAACAAATGGAAATGCATCCCATGCTCTTGGCTAGGAAGAATCAATATTGTCAAAATGGCTATACTACCTAAAGCAATCTACAGATTCAATGCAATCCCTATCAAACTACCAAAAGCTTTCTTCAATGAACTGAAACAAATAATTCTAAAATTCATATGGAACCACAAAAGACCCCGAATAGCCAAAGCAATCCTGAGAAGGAGGAATAAAACAGGGGGAATTACACTCCCTGACTTCATGCTCTACTACAAAGCCACAGTAATCAAGACAATTTGGTACTGGCACAAAAACAGACCCACAGACCAGTGGAACAGAATAGAAAATCCAAACATTAACTCAAACATATACAGTCAATTAATATTTGATAAAGGAGCCTTGCATATACAATGGGGAGATGACAGCCTCTTCAGCAGCTGGTGTTGGAAAAACTGGAGAGCTACATGTAAGAGAATGAAACTGGACTACTGTCTAGCCCCATACACAAAGGTAACCTCAAGGTGGATCAAAGACTTGAATGTAAGTCATGAAACCATAAAACTCTTAGAAAAAAACATAGGCAAAAATCTCTTGACATAAACATGAGCAACTTCTTCATGAACATATCTCCCCGGGCAAGGGAAACAAAAGCAAAAATGAACAAGTGGGACTACATCAAGCTGAAAAGCTTCTGTACAGCAAAGGACACTATCAGTAGAACAAAAAGACATCCTGCAGTATGGGAGAATATATTCATAAAAAACGTATCTGATAAAGGGTTGACATCCAAAATATATAAAGAACTCATGCACCTTAACAAACAGAAAGCAAATAATCCAATTAAGAAATGGGCAGAGGACATGAATAGACACTTCTCTAAAGAAGAAATTCATATGGCCAACAGGCACATGAAAAGATGCTCCACATCGCTAATCATCAGAGAAATGCAGATTAAAACCACAATGAGATATCACCTCACACCAGTGAGGATGGCCAACATCCAAAACACAAACAACAACAAATGTTGGCGAGATGTGGAGAAAAGGGAACCCTCCTACACTGCTGGTGGGAATGCAAATTAGTTCAACCATTGTGGAAAGCAGTATGGAGGTTCCTCAAAAAACTCAAAATAGAAATACCATTGACCCAGGAATTCCACTCCTAGGAATTTACCCTAAGAATGCAGCAGCCCAGTTTGAAAAAGACATATGCACCCCTATGTTTATCGCAGCACTATTTACAATAGCCAAGAAATGGAAGTAACCTAAGTGTCCATCAGTAGATGAATGGATAAAGAAGAGGTGGTACATATACACAATGGAATATTATTCAGCCATAAGAAGAAAAAAATCCTACCATTTGCAACAACATGGATGGAGCTAGAGAGTATTATGCTCAGTGAAATAAGCCAAGCCGAAAAAGACAAATATCAAATGATTTCACTCATATGTGGAGTATAAGAACAAAGAAAAAATACTGAAGGAACAAAACAGCAGCAGACTCACAGAACCCAAGAACGGACTAATAGTTACCAAAGGAAAGGGACTGGGGAAAATGGGTGGGAAGGGAGGGATAAGAGGGAAAAAGGGGCATTACGATTAGCAGATATAATGTTGGGGGGGCACGGGGAGGGCTGTACAACTCAGAGAAGACAAGTAGTGATTCTATAGCATCTCACTACGCTGATGGACAGTGACTGTAATGGGGTTGGTGGGGGTGGACCTGATGAAGGCGTAGTTTAATAACCGTAATATTGCACATGTAATTGTAGATTAATGATAATAAAATTAATTATATTAAAAAAAAGAATTTAAAAATTATCTACCACAATTTTTCACAAATGTGAGTGTGGTGTGAAAACCCCACATCTTTCTCAGCTTTCTTCTGACAAAGTGGAATTGTTACTGGGACTGGGAGAAGACCTTTCAAGTAGTAGTTGCCAGAGTAGTTCTTAAAAATACCCTTATTCTCTTAAAAATACCCTATTCATCTAGGAGGGAAAACAGAAGTATAAATAAATAACACCTACAGGGGCCAGCAAACTACAGCCCAAGGGCCAAATCTGGATAGCTGCCTATTTTTTTTAATAGTCTGCAATTAAGAATGGTTTTTACTTATTTTAATAATTGAACAAAATTCAAAGAAGAGTAACTTTCCATGACACTGTAAAACGATATAAAATTCAAATGTCAATACCCATAAAGTTCTGCTGGAGCCATGCTCATTTGTGTACATCCTGTCTACGGGTGCTTTTGGGCTACAATTGCTGATTGTAAGGCAGAGACCTTACAGTCCTCAAAGCCTAAAATATTTACTATCTGGCCCTCTACAGATAAGGATCGCTCACTCCTGGTCTTCCATGAGCTAGGTACTGTGCCAGAGCTTTCACGTCGTGTCTCCTCTAATTCTGTCCAACCTTTAGTGGTATGTTAGGTTATAGAGACCTGGAGAAATTTTGTAGCTAGTCGTGAACAACGACATGTTTCATGTGCAAGATATCCAAATTATTTAGACGAAGGTTATGAGTTACTTTTATTTTTAAAGGATTGTGCCCTTTCTCAGCTTCCACACTGCTATTCTTTCCAAATGCTTATAGTACTAAGGCTACATTTTCAGAATGTAAGGCCCTTTGCAAATGCAACCTTTTGGTCTCATCTCATCGCTCTTTTCCACACCCGTCACCACTGAATTTTTCACTGTTCACCCATTTTGTGCAGACACAAGCTTGAAAGTGACACATTCGAGAGATCTTTAACGTTTACTTCATGTAGGTCCCTTGCCCGCCTTTCCCTCTATGCCTTTCTTCACTCTTTACTTTCTTCATTGAATTGCGTACCATTCGAAAATGTAAAAGTAATGGAGGGAGGGAGGGAAGGAGGGAAACCGCAAAACACACACACGTTTTACCGGGGGGGAGGCATACCTCATAGCACTCTGGTCAGCCTAACTGGTCATATCCTCGAGGGTAGGGCCGATTTTTTTTTAACGTCGTCCCCACATCTATTAGAGATCCAGTAAGTGGCCATTCAGTCATTGATTTCCCCTTCCCCTCTTCCTCTCTCCTGGGAAATCTGGAAAACAGAAAATCTTCCCATGGCAACTCCTCAGGGGTGCGCCAAGATCGAGGCTTGCACACTTGGACTCGCCCAGCGCAGCAGCCCCCACTGCAAGTCCGCGGGTTTCCAAGCACCAGCCCAGCGCGGGATTCTCGAACCCCCGCGCACGCGCGTGCGCGCGCTCCCCAGGGGGCCCCCTACCCTGCAGCAAGGGTTGCGTGACGTAATGCAACCTCAGCAAGTCGGCGGCGATATAAGGCAGGACGAGGCCGCGCGCCTCTCAGACGCAGAGTAGCCTGTGATTGGCTCGGGCTGCGGAACCTCGGAAACCCGAAAGTGAGGACCTCACAGATGCACAGCTGCCGCCCCCCGCAGAAACCCGAGCACGGTCAGAATCCAGCTGGCGGCGGCGGCGGCGGCAGGTAAGCAGACTTCTGAGGAGAAAGTGGAGGGACTTGGGACCGCGGCGCGCAGTGTGGATCCTGTGAGAGGAGGAGAGGCTCACACCCAGTGTGTAGCGTAGGACGAAAGGAACAATGGAAGTGGCGTCTAGTCCCTAAGCTCCCCCTCGGGCGGACAGTTTTTCTCCTCTGCTGCAGCCAGTGGCTGGAGGAATTGAGGGAAGTGTTTCCTCCTCAGCCAACCTCTTCCCCTAGGCCGGAGCCCCTGAGGGCGAGAGCCCTTGTTGAGGCCGTCGGTGGTTTAGGGTGACGGGAAAATGGCGGAAAACAAAACGGTGAAATGAAGAATGCGGCGTCCCTCTGGCATTTTCTCTCGGCGACCTTCCCCCACGTATTTCTCTTCACGTGCCCCCCCCCGCCCCCGCCCCCGCCCCCGCCGCCGCCCCCGCCCCCGCCCGCCGCTCCTGGTAATAGTAACCTTGCAATGCGCGAGGCATGTAGGCGTCTCCGAGACGGTGGCACTGATCGGGCATTTTAGGGGATTGGGAGCCGTCAGAGCCAGGACGGAGGTACGGGGGTGGGGGGGGGGGCGCGTGTGCGGCAGCTGTCGCCTCCGCTAAAGCACCACCATTTTGGTTCCCAGCGGTCTCCCACTTAGGGGGGCGGGTGGGGGGGAGGATGAGCGGTTGGGCAACACGGCGTGGTTAGCAGCGGCGGCGACCGCTGCACCAAGTGAGCGGAGGGAGGAGGGGAAAGGGTGTTCTTGTCTCTTCGCTCTTCGCCTTTCCACAGCGAAGGTTCTGTTCGATTTATGATCCAGTCAGATGGGTAATGTAAGAGAGGGCACGTGTGTGCGTTCTGCTCGAAATGACTGAAACTTGGCATGATCGTGGGAAAGGGAGACTCATGCGGGAAGAGGGTTGCGTCCAAAACTGCAATACTGCTACTTGCCAGCGCTCCTTTGTCTCCTATCTCTGCAAATACTACTTTCGCATTCTCCTGCTCGGCTGCCTTAGGATTTCTCTTCTGTCCCTCACCCTGTTTACATCACTGAGAAGCTAGGTCCTGAATGAGCTCTGTTTAGAGGAGGCGGATGAGAGTAAAATGGTTGTTTGATGATTTCTGCTCCCCTTACATTGAAGGAAAATGTTTACTTGAAGCGTGCTTGCTGGTTACCGCCATTCAATAAGGATGTAAGATACACTCTTGAGAAAGAAGCCTAGCTAGTTGTTGGCTGTTATTTAATACTTAACACACAGTTTTTCTCGTGCCTTATTTATTGTTGATCTTATTCAAACTTCCTATATGGAGAAAGGTGCTCCGATTTATTTAGTATTCACACGCGTGGTGTTTCTCATAACAGTTGCACCGTGGGTTAATATTTTTACATTTCATTGAGAGCTAGTGCAGATTTTTCTCTATGGATTTGGCAAGGATAACGCTTGCCCTTGGTTGGTTCTTTTTGACTTTCCAAGGTGTTGCTAGTGATTCTTAAAACGTGCTTTAGAGAAGATTTTGGTTTAATCAAGTGGTCGAATTCTAAGTGTAATAATGCTGCTCATATTATAGTAGGTAGTCGATTCTGTTGGAATCCCTTAGGTTGATTTTTAGATAACAGATTTAAGCATATGAACCCTTCTCAACCTCACCTGTAGTTTAAAGTGTAAAGAAAAATTATCAAGTTGTGTAAGAGATTTGGTTTAAAATGTTTTAAAATATCTAATTTTTAATATTTTTACAATAGGTAAAGAGAACATGTTTTCCAAAGAAAATAACATAGTTCAGAAGGAAAAATAAAAAGAAATTGCTTCAGATTTTATTTTACAGTATGTAAGCAAATCTACAATTTCTTCAAGACTCTCAAGGTGATTATCAATTTACTTAATGTTTTATTTAATTAAACAAAATTGTTTGAAACACTTTTAAGACATTTCTAATTGTTCTGTTGGTTATGTGATAAAGCAATTACTCTAAAGTTGAAATAGGACACTATTTTAAATGTTAAAAATAAGTCTTTATGACATTTTAATTTACCTCTGAACACAAGTAGTTTATTGTGAATTCTTATGGCTTCTCTTCATTTTGAAGGCAGAAAATAATGTGGTATTTGAAAAAAAGATAACAAAATACAGCTAGTTGGTAATTTTGCTCACACATACAGAAATTTTGTCTGAATCCTTTGATACACAGAAATGTCATCTACTGCTGTAGGATTTTTATAGACATGACTCAAATGTTGATAGAGGTTGCTCTGTGAGACTCTACTGCCTCTTGTACACCTATAGAACTTTAAGGCAAGGATAAAAAACATCTTAGTGATCTGTACTTGAAGATAGATGAAATTGTTTTATGTGGCAGCTTTCTAAAACTCATTAATGATGTAACTGTCTTTTGTGCAATATAGTCCTATTTATTAAACACTCCTAACTGAAAATGAGATGTGTTTTCTAAAATTGACAGTATTTTTTGGTTGATTCACTTAGAATTATATGTTTGAAGGAGAAATACACATGTAATCATAAGAAATGTGTTGAGTGATAGGATCTGACTTGAGGTTCCATATCTGGTGCTCTTAAATATAAAATAAGTCCTTTGAAATGAAATAAGTTGGACACTCACTTTGAAAACTGGCATGAGGCTAGCGTGACTTTATTAGTAATTAATGGAAAAAATCAGTTGTACAATTACAAGTAAATGATATCCTGAAAGAAATAATTTGCTAAATGTTTGTATGTGATTGATCTTATTTCTACCATATTTAGGAAGCAGTCATGTTTCATGAGTCCTCAGAACTGTGAGACAAGAGAATGTAGTAGAGTGAGGCCAGAAGTCCCTACTGGCTCAGAACTCCAGGGAAACTGGGATAGAACATTTTACATTATAAGTAGAACCCCGGCAGCCAGAGTTGAAACACAAGTTTATCTGCACAGCTCCACTGCAGGGCTGATCTGGGTCTGGAAGAAATGGATGAGAGCCACTGGATGAAATTCACTAATACTAGACACCTGAGTCCTCTAGTAATGTATAAACATCCCAACTATTGTCTGTTATCATTTTGTTCTTTTCCTTCCTCTTTTTTAACCTATTTTAACTGTAACCTCAACGCTACAGTTTTGTTCTTTTGCTTGCTTCTGTCACTTGCATATCACCCTTAATGTGTCTTAGTCTACATTACCTTCGGTTTACTTCCACTTGGCCCTTTTATTTATGGTTGTCACGTAAAGCATCTAATCAAGGTTTTTGTTTTGTCTTCCTTCGTAACAAGATTTATACATCTGGTTGAGAGGCATATTTTCAGTTACATTTTTTTTCTCAAAACAACTGACTTTGGCCTAAATGTAACTTAAACTATTTTTAAAACCATTTATTTTACAGGGATTTGTGAGTGAACTTTGCTAAGTATGGATTCAGTTGGCGGAAGTCTTGGATTACACACATCAGACTCTAGAATGGCCCATACCATGATTATGCAGGATTTTGGTAAAGCATTTTCTATGTTGTACTTTTTTTTTTAAAAGTCAGAGCTTACTAAATATCAAAAATATACAGGCATACCTTGCAACTATTGCAGGTTCAGTTCCGGACATGCAATTAGGTGAGTCAAATGAGTTTTTTGGTTTCCCAGTGCATATAAAAGTTATGTTTACACTATGCTGTCATCTATTAAGTGCGCAATAACATTATGTCTAAAAGAATAATGTACATACCTTAATTTAAAAATATTGCTAAAAAATGCTATCTATTATCTGAACTTTCAGTGAGTCATAATCATTGATCACAGATCACCATAGCAAATATAATAACAATGAAAAAGTTTGAAATATTGCTAGAGTTACCAAAATGTGGCAAAGAGACACAAAATGAGCAGATGCTGTTGGAAAAATGATGTGGGCAGACTTGCTTGATGCAGTGTTGCCACAAATTTTCAATTTGTAAAAAAAAAAAGAACAGTATGAACTGCAGTAAAACAAAGCACAGTAAATGAGGTATGCTTGTATTGATGAAGAGGACAATAACTATGGAAAATTGCTCTTTTATTAGGAAAATACTTTTGTATTTATTTTCTTAAAGTAAAGCTGTGTGTCAGTAGTCTACTTAAAATCCTTAAAATTTTGTGGGAAGGTTGATGTAAGGAAATTTGGAGTATAGAGATGATATCATTTGAAATGAAAAACTCAGTTTGCATCAATAACTGCATCAGATCTCAAATGTAGGAAATACCCGATTGGCTTTCGAAAATATAGTTTAAGTTGCATTGTTAATAAAGATGTAAGAGGAAATATTTTAGTTATTTCAAAGAAGTTAGATGTTTATATAGTGATACATGAAAATCATGCACTAAGTGATTAATTCTGATGATGCTATGGCTATGTCCTCAGAAAGCTGTTACTAATAACATTATATTTTTCTTTTTTTTTAAATAAAAGATTCTCTACTTTTGTGGCCAGGGTTTTCAGTAGCCTCTTAACAGTCATTTTGACAAATTTGCTAAGACTGAATGGATAGTCAGCAAATAAACTGAATTTCGGCAGGGTCAGTCTGAATTACAGAAGAGAGAAGAGGTATCTGAAGTACAAGAGGCAGGGATAGGATGGTAAGAATTGAAGAAAAGATGGGAGTGAGTAGAAAAAACAAATGGTAAGTTAGGATAAAAAGTAGAACTTAAGTTAGGATAAAAAGTAAAAATGGTAAGTTAGGATAAAATAAAAGTATTATGGAATTGTAGAAGATGAAGTTAGGGATGGAGGGTTGCAGCTAGTGTGATACTTTGCTCAATTAAGAAAATGCTACTGTTGTGTTCAGATAATACGGTTGAGTGTTACTTCGTCCCCTCTTGTAAAGCCCACAGATGAGAACCAGAAGAACTGGATTCTAGTTTTTTCAGTCCTATTAACTATGTGTGTAAATTTGGGCAAATTACTTAATTCACATTTATGAGGGAGTTGAATTAGATAACATGATAACATTTAATGGCCTTCCCTGTTCTGTGATTCCTTGACATTTCTTTCTGATGAATAAAGGTCTGGTGCATAGATCAAGACTGAATGTGGCAGGGATCAAGATGACTGTATAGTTAATTGATAAAATAGAAGGGAACCCTGGCTTTATTATTATTTATAAGAATAAGCAGTCTTCACTTTATTCTTTATTTTTAAAAGTCAGGTGTGAGTGGCCTTGATTATGGGTGACTTAGAATTGATTTGGGGTGGAAAAAAAGTACAGGAATAATTTTCAGAAGTACAAAGGGCTGAAAAGTAAGATTTCACAAAAAATTTTGTGAATTATTTGCTAAAGATAGTTTTTAATATACTAGAACACTTGAACTTCGGTATGGTAAATAAGTTTTAGCTGAAATGCAAACTTTAATTTTTTACCTTTTAAAAATTAAAGAAATGCAGTCTTTTCTCCATTTAATACAAAATATGACCTACCCTGCATCATTTGGTAAAGTGGTAGAAGCCCCCCTTCACTCCTGAATAAGGTGCCTGTTACCAAGTAAAGTATGATTCCTCTCAGACACAGGAAAAAATGTCTGATTGGTGCTGGCGAATATTTACTTGGTGTTCCTTTACTTGGTATTCCTTTTACTTTCCTTTCCATTGTTTCTCCTCAGTGTCTTCAGATTTAATTATAGTTGATCCTTGAACAACGCTAGTGTTAGGGGCATCCACCCCCTCATAGTCAAAATCCTAGTATAACTTTTGACTCCCCTAAAACTTGCCTGCTAACTTCCCACTGTAGACTGGAAACCTTACTGATAACATAGTCATTAACACATATTCTGTATGTCATTTATATTATATAGTGTATTCTTAACAATAAAATGAGTGAGAGAAAAGAAAATGTTTTTTCAAATTGTTCCAAATCTCCAAAAAATGTTCCAATATATTTATTGAAAAAAAATTCATTTATAAGTGGACCCAGCAGTTCAAACCTGTACTGTTGAAGGGTCAATTGTAATCCCTTATTACATCTACACTTTATTTCTTTTTAGCTATTAAGCAAGTAGAACATGCATATTGAAATATTTTTTGTATATTCTTTTTTCTTGTTTATTTTGTATTGATACATAATTCATATACTATACAACTTAACCATATTAAAGAATACAGTTCACTGGTTTTTAGTATATTTGCAGAGTTGTGCAACCATCACCACTGCCTGATTTTAGGACATTTTGTCATCATAAAGTAAAACCGCATACTCATTAGCAGTCACTCCCTACCCACTACCCCCAGACCTAGGCAACCACTAATCCTTCTGTCAATGGATTTGCCTTTTCTGGACGTTTCCTATAAGTGGATTCATACCATATGTGGCCTTTTGTGTTTGGCTTCTTTGACATAGCATAAAGTTTTCAAGTTTCATCCATGTTGTACCATGTGTCAGTACTTTATTCCTTTTCACTGCCAAGTAATATTCCACTGCATGGATAAACCACAATTTGTTTATCCATTTATCAGTTGACAGGCATTTGAGTTGTTGAAATATTTTTAGTGCATTAGAACACTTGCGTTTGGCCTAAAGCTTTGTGTCTTAGACTAGAGTATGGGTACCCTTGGAGGCATGTGGCAGTGTGCCAAGATGCACCTGAAACCGCAGGATAAACAGCACATTTTGGTGTACCTTTCATTTGCATTGGGGAGAATACACACACACACACACAGATAGTTGCAATCACATAAACATGTTAATGGAATAGAAAGCAACATTTTCATTCACTATCCCGTCTTTTTTTGAGTAATAAATTGGAAAAGTTTGAAAACTACTTCCAGATATTAGTATTTTCACAGTATCATTTAAATCCCTTTCTAAAATGAATTTAATAGAGTAAATAAGCTTATTTATGCCAGAAAGTATTTAAAGCCATAGTTTTTTGTTATATAGCTATTTGTGATTCAACTGCCTAGTAGTATTTTGTGGTTATTGATTTATGAAAGGGTGCATTGTTTTAAAATGCTGTTTAAATTTAACTTTTATGCCTTTAAAAATTCAAGCAAATAGGTGGCAACTAAATTGTTTTTACATTTTTAGTTAGATTATTTTGCTGAATATCCAGTTAGAGCAGAAATGGCTAATATGGTTAATGTTTACGTACTCGTGTTTAGGGATGATACCACATTAAACATTTGTTCTTGGTAAAGTCTGAACTCTTAAGAAGGCAGGAACTCCATATTTTTTTGATGTACGTATCCGAGCTCAATTTTATACATAGGTGTTTTCATTTTTTGTATCATATTTTAGTAAATGCAAAGGTATCAAACAGTTTGAACCTATTGGGAGGATTTTTGACAAAGGAAATTTTATTGTGATTTAGGTTTCTTCTGAAAGCAGTCCCCTTGGGGTCAGTCCACCCACCCATTAAACTTTGTAAATTTGCAAATTCTAAAATTTCGTTATAAATTAGATACATTGTCTTTAAATTTCTGCTAACATCAAAACAGATACTTGCAATCCCATAAGTTAATGGTATTTTGAAACAAGAGTTTAACATACACAAGTAGAGCTATCTTTAAATTTTATAACGTTGGTTGGACTGGGATGGCTATTAAGAATCTGAAACATTAATTAAGAAATTCTTTAGACTAGTTTATTTTGAAGGATAGTAGAGATTTTTAAATTTACAACATTATGCTTTGTGTAATAACTGCTTATGTCTAAGTATAATGGATGTGCTTGAATGTAACAGCTGTTTAAGATTTTATTGTTGCAAAAAGTATGTTCCAATGGGACTTAAACAGCAAAACAGCCTTAGACAGTGGTCCAAAGCAGATCCAGCAAATATCCAATTTCGTGCTATCTCTCTGGTGAAATTCCAGGTATTTGCATTTAATCATTTAAGTTTAATAAAATGGGAAATGCTTGAAATGATGACTTATTTCTTACTGTTAACTGGTTATCTAATTAACACTTTTTAAATTTTTTTTCCTTAATTTATATTTTGCTACCTAGTGAGATAAATTTCTAATGCCATTTAATGCTGCTTACTAAATGCTTTAAAAAATTTTATTGAAGTATAGTTGATATATACAGTATTATATTGGTTTCAAGTATACAACAGTGATCGACAGTAATCTTCGTTATTAAATGCTCACCCCAAGTAGTGTAGTTACTATGTGTCAACATAGAATGATGTTACAGAACTATTTGACTATATTCTCTATGCTCTAGTTCCTCCCCTTGACTAATTTATATATGATTGAGATTTTGTCCCTTTCACCTGTTTCACCCATCCACCCCAGCCCTCCCTGATGGTAACCACCAGTAACTTCTCAGTGTCTGAGTCTGTTTCTGTTTTGTTCATTCATTTTGTTTTGTTTAGATGCCACATGTAAGTGAAATCATGTGGTATTTGTCTTTCTCTTAAATGCTTTAAAATTTAAATGAGTGTGTGATAGGTCTTTTTACTCTCACTCTCTCAAATTATTCCTTTAATCATGACTCACTTGGCTAACCTTATAAATGTCTTAAAAACAATCTCTAGAGTAAATAAATTCTACTTTCCTCCTTTACACAGGTAGAAAAAAGCCAGTCTGGAGTCAAACAATGAGTTCAGTTCCTGGCTTGAACCTTGGACAAGCTCATTTAACCTCTCTAAACCATAGTTCCTTCGTATTCAAACTGGGGTAGTAACACGCACCTCGTAAAGTTGTTCAGAGGCTTAAATGAGATATGTAAAAGTATTAGGCTGTTTGGTGGATAATTGGTTCTCAATAAGTATAATTAAATAAGTGACTTTGCTTAGAAATTGAATGGAATCTAGCAGATGAGCTGATAAGAACAAAGAGCAAAATTTAAGAGGAGACATCTTGGATCTTGGTTTGAGTAATCTAGTACCATGGGGAACTTGTCAAATCTTGATTAGGATCCTTGAAATTATTTAGTTCATGGTAAACAAGCATATTTGGATTTACCTTGGCCTAGACCTGATTTTTTTTGATATGTAAGATCCTACTAGCATAGAGGCTAGGTGAGCTGAAAAGCATTTATTGCATCTTAAAATCATCCCAACCAGGTTAATCTGAACCCACGCCAGCACTAGCATTACTCTATCCTTCCAACTTCCCCTAGTGTCTATTCTCAGGAACAGAATTAACCTCCAGCAATACTCTAAATTAAGTGGAATTTCCCATATTACAAGTCTGGCTTGTGAAAAGATTTTATAAAATATTAATTTTGTTTATATATGTAGATTTTTAATACTGTGAATTTTGTAAGGCTTAACATTTAATTTTTCCTTGCTAAAAAATACACCTCCAGTTTGATTGAATGCTAAGTTTGAACCTCTTCTTCCCTCCCCACTTCCAAAATGACCAGTGGAGTAACAAGTGAATAGAAAGCACTTGTTTTATAAATACTCCCTTGTCTACCAGTTTTTCAAGATTGATGCTGTGTCTTTTTGGGGTAATACGATGGTTTAGGTTGAGAGTTTGAGAATAGCAAGATGGATACAGAAGGGTATAAAGGAAGATAATCTTGAAAGGTAGCTTTCCCTTCTCACCTTATTTTTTGATGGGCAATCATAATAGTGTCCATTGGTCTCCATCCTCTCTTGTTAACTAACTTCCATAATGAATTGGTTAATAATAGTGAACACTGAATAACAAATGACACTCTTTCAGGCATGATTTTATAGAAAGTGATCATTATGTGGAAAAGGCTTTGTACTGGATTAGTTCATATAGATAATTTTATTATAACCTGGGCCATAAACTCTATTTACTATACCACCTCAGGGAGGCTGAATTTAAGAGTTGCTCATGAAGGGATTTTATTACATTCTTAAAGTATTTAGAAGGTGGGTAGGAGTTGGTGTTTACGATGCTACTCAAGAAAAATGTTAATTAAAGCTTTGTTCCTGAAAATTTACTAATTTAGATTTTAATATAATTTGAGTCCATATGAATGATTTTGTTCAGCAAACCAAATTTTGTCTAAAATAGAGTTTGGGCTTTTTTTTTTTCCCCCAAAATCAGGTGTTGAAAGAGGCCTTCCACTTTTGAATGTAGTAATTCTTATAAAGAAGTTCAGAGACTTTAATGTTTATAACACATTTTATAATGTAATAAGCTTGTCATATTTTATTAACTCAATTTAATGTATTAGTACACTTTTATGTGTGTCCTTTTAATTTTTTGAAATACTACACTCACAGGCAATAGAAAAAACATGTACATTGGGTCCCATGTACATTTTACTCATCTTCCTCCAGTGGTGACATCTTACATAACTGTACTACAGTATCAAAACCAGAAAATTAACATTGGTGCATTACTGTTAACTAGACTACAGACCTCATTAAGTTTTCACCATTTTTTACATACATTTGTGTGTATGTGCGTGTGTGATTGTATATAGTTCTATGTAGTTTTGTTTCATACATATGTTTGTGTAAACACCACCACAATGAAGCTAAAGAACTGTTCTATCACCACATATATGTTGTGTCAACATATTCACACACACACACCCTTGGCAACTGCTAATCTATATTCTATCTCTATAGTTTTATAAATTTGAGAATGTTATATAGATGATTCCAGTTATACATTATACAATACAATATTGTTACCTTTGGTAATTGGCTTTTTCACTCAGCTTAATTTTCTGGAGAGTCACTCAAGTTGTTGAATGTATCAGTAGTTTGTCCCTTTTTCATTGCTGGGCAGTATTCCATGGTAAGGATGTATCATCATTGGTTTAACCAACCATTCACCTGCTGAAGGACATTTGGATTTGCAATTTTTGGCTACTACAAGTAGTAGCTACTATGAGCTGTTATGAATATTCATGTACAGTTTTTTTTTGCATAAACATATGCTTTAATATCTTTGGGAAAAATACCCTAGAGTATAGTTGTTGGGTTGTGTGGTAAAAGCATGTTTAGTTCTGTAGGAAACAGCCAAACTATTTTCCAGAGTGGCTGCTACCATTTTACATTGCTGCTAGCAACATGTGAGAGATCCAGTTTCTCCATGTCTTCACCACCCTGTGCTGGTATTAACTGTTTTATTTTTTAAGCTGTTCTAAGTGGTGTGTAATGATATCTCACTGTGGCTTAATTGTTTTACTTGAAAATAAAGTACATTGTTTTTACGGTCTTAATTTAGATTTTACTAACATTGTATTCAGCTACCTCCACTCAGTTCCTGGTTGGTGCAGTTAAATTATCAGTTTTTTAAATGATAGTTTGGCCAGGACTATTTCATATTTTAAAAATATTCTGTCATGTGATTTATAAATTCAGTACTGTTAATTAATAAAATAACTTTACTCTTTTTGGATAATTGTTTGTATTATAGTGGCTGGAATGGCTGGTACTGCACATATCAATGGAGACCATATTGTTGTTTCAGTTCCTGAGGCTGTATTAGTTTCTGATGTTGTCACAGATGAAGGGATAACTCTTGATCATGGCCTTGCAGCTGAAGTTGTCCATGGGCCTGATATCATCACTGAGACTGATGTAGTAACAGAAGGTGTAATTGTTCCTGAAGCTGTACTGGAAGCTGATGTTGCCATTGAAGAAGATTTAGAGGAAGATGATAGTGATCACATCTTGACTTCTGAGCTAATTACAGAAACCGTTAGAGTACCTGAGCAGGTTTTTGTGGCTGACCTTGTTACTGGTCCTGATGGACACTTAGAACATGTGGTCCAGGATTGTGTTTCAGGAGTTGACTCTCCCACAATGGTATCAGAGGAGGTTCTTGTCACTAATTCAGATACAGAGACTGTGATTCAAGCAACTGGTGGTGTTCCTGGTTCTACAGTTACTATTAAAACTGAAGATGATGATGATGACGATGATGATGATGATGATGATGATAAGAGCACTTCTGAAGACTACTTAATGATATCTTGTAAGTGCAACAAAAGTCCATTATTGCTGGGGAGTTTGATTTATATATAACCTGGAAAGATTTTCTGGGTTGGGGGATCTAATCGGTAAAAGTCATGGGGGTAACCTTTTTGAAAAATAATTTTTTTCAAAGCTGTGTTGTTGAGATGCTTTTTTGAATTTGTTCATGTTTTTAATTTACTCAGTGAAAACTCATACCCTAGATTAAGTAAAATAATACAATTTATTAATATCTTAGAAAAGACATACAAATTTGGAAGGTTCAACAACAGTGTTAATTGATAGAAAATTTTAATGGTCAATATATTTCAAAATGGGACATTTATTATATACAGTCACTGCTTTCATTTTAATATGGCACATAGTGGAGTTGTCAGTTCAGTTTTGCTTAGGAAGTTAAGTATAATAGGTTAAGAAATATGTAATTGGTTTTTATATTAAATATTTGAAAAGTGAATCATAAGGTCATACTGTGTTCCACAGTTCTCTGTGTTTATTTCCTGTTTGTCTAAATATGTGTGTATGGGTTCCATGCAAAAATACTTTTAACATGTTTATTTCAGACTGCCTTACAGTGTCCTTAAGACACTGTGTCTGAAGGAGAAAGAAAGAGCTATCTTGTTCTCCTTTTAAAGTGGTGGGTTTGCCTGAACAATAATAAAAATCTCATGATGAGTGAGCTTGTGGAAGACGTGGTTCTATTCTTTATAAAATTTGAAGGGATAATACTGGAAGTAGTAAAGATTACATAAGGACTTCACTTTTCCAGGGAGGATTTTTGTTCTTTTTTTTTTTAAATAAAGTTGATTGGGAAGTGCATTGCGAGGTAGAATATGTCTATGTGTGTAGAAAGTGATTGTATGTTATATGTGTGTATCAGTAAATTTAAAACTAAAAACAAATTAGATTTAATTTGTATATATGATTCTGAGGTCTGTTTTTTCCCTCAGTAAGCACTTTTGAAGGTGAATATTTACATTGTTTTTAAGGGAATGATTTTAGCTGCTGAAAGACTAGACTGCCTGTGCAAATGTTATTACCTCTTTTTAAATTGATGTGGATTACTAAAGCAACTCCATATTTACATCTGAGCCTGACATTTAATAAAAACTATTGTTATCATTATATAAAATGGTGTGGCAAAAGTTGGTAGTCTTTCTGTACCAAAATAATATTGAATTATGCCTTTAAAAGGGTACTTGTCAAATTAAACCCTTTAGTTTTAAAGCACTTTAAAATTCAGACATACATGTTGTGAGTAGTTACGTTATCTTCTATGATTTGATTCTGCAAAAGGCTTTTTATTCTGAGTTTCTAGATATTTCAATGTAGAATATTATCTTGATATTATTATATATGTCAAATGCAAAGGATTTCTGACCTGGCCTTATAGAATTGGACTGCAGATTATAAAAAACATTGTATTGCTTAAATAATATTGGGATTGCTACAGGGTCATTTTATGGGAAATATAGACTTGGGATTATTTGTATAATCATTTGTAAAGAAACAGCAACAATTTTTAAAAATCCTTTTAAAACTTAAGCAATTTTTTGTGGAAAATAGAATATACAAATACACAAAAACTAAATATTTTTTATAATTCATATTTTCCTACCACCCAGATCCTTGACAGTTTTATAATGGTTATAATATTCATATTGGTACTACTCTCTCTTACTATTTTCATTTATTTTATTTTGTTTTGATTTAGTTCTTTCTTTTTTTCCATCTCTTAATCTACATTTTCTTTACCTCTTGGTTTCTGTTGGCCAGAGAATAAATTGCCTTGAAAGGCCTCAGTGTTAATTTTAAAAGTCCTCTTCTGGTTTTTTCTCCAACATAGAGATTTACACAATATCTAAGAGAGAAAGTAGAGGACTTAAAACAGACCTCCATCTTGTTATTGAATTCCTAAATATTCCTATAAGGAATTCTTATCATTAGCTGAGTTTTACAGGTAGGGAGTTGATCTTCTCTCAATATCTGAGGTGCATCTGAATTTTTCCACTTTAAGGCTAAACTTCACAAATTCTATACCTTAGCAGATGTTTAGGCTCTCCAACTTGTGCTGAATAACTTAGAAATTAAGGTAGGATAGCTGTATCTGTCTTTCTTATCCCAGATGTGCTCTTTAAAAATACCTAACCCCCATAAGGCATTTATGGGTAATGATTTCCTTTATAAAAAGCTTCAGTGGAAGATGGAGGTTCCTTTAATAATGAACCAATGTAATGCATTCAAATTATTTTTTTAACTTATTAAATCAGTTTATGTTTCTTTCAGGAACATAATTTTGTAAAAAGTAGAATATCTTGGTAGGGTCATGGGAATCTCACCAAACCTCGCCAATTTCAGGGGTAAAAGAAAAGGTAACACCTTTGTAATTTTTAACAGCTTTTTTGAGATATAATTCACATGCCATACAGTTCACCTGTTTAAGGTGTACAATTCAGTAGTTTTTAGTATATTCACAGAGTTGTACTGCCATTACTACAAACAGTTTTAGAATTTTTTCTTCACCCCAAATGAAACTCAACACCCTTTAGCAGTCATCCCCACTCCATGCACTCTACCCACCAAGCAAACATTAATTTAGTTTCTGTCTCTCTAGATTTGCCTACTCTTAGCATTTCCTATAAATAGAATCACATAATATGTTGCCTTTTGTGTCTGGCTTCTTTCAATTAGCATAATGCTTTCAAGGACCATCCATGTTGTAGTATGTGTCAGTACTTTATTTTTTTTTACCAAGTAATATTTCATTATAAGGATATGCATTTTATTTATCCATTTATCAGTTGATGGACATTTGGATTGTTTCCACTTTTTAACTTATGAATAATGCTGCTATGAGCATTCCTGTACAAGTTTTTATGGGGACATATGTTTTCAGATTCTCTTGGGTATATACCTAGGAATGGAATACTTTTGTGATTTAAATGTTGCTAATTTTTGTTTATTTCAGCATTGTGAAATACAGGTCCTTTACACATTGCCTTGCCCATCCTGGTAGTACATCAATACCATGTCTATACTATACTATCCACCATGATATTCTGGTAGACATAACATAAAAGGGGTACACTTAATAAAAAAGGAATGCTTTATTGTACATTTTTCTAAAATGAAATTTTAATCAGATGGTACCATTGGGCTATACAAAAAGATACTGAACATTAGCAAACTATGCACCTTACCCTTTTATGCTATATTTAGCACCAGTAGAATTCTGTAGTGTATATACTATTACCATCTTATTATTGGCTTGATGTCATGTGGATTGAGAAATGACACGGTGTGTCTTGGATATTGCAAGCCTTACAACAAGCACAAATGGTTAAGCTGGAATTTGGAGTGTTTTGAGTATTACCTGCATTAAGAAGAGCCTTTGAAGATCTATGTCTAAAGTCAGTTGATTGGCTATTAAGTCTGTTAATTTAACCTTGTATTTCCTATAACAAAGGATAGAGTAAATCTTGGTGAAGTTGATGGCTTAGCTCTTAAAACTGCACACTAACATCTTTAATAACTATCATCTTCTATGAACTTAAAATACAGAATAAATTTAGTTAGTACATTTCAAAATTGTTCATTCTAAGGAATCTAAGTAGAAAATAATGGGTGCATTAAACTATGGACCTTAAGGAAAGGTGTAAATGGAATCAGAATAGCAACAGTAACTTCAATATTCAAAGCAAAAATTATGGTCCAAAACTATTGAGAAGTGATCACTCTAAACCACTCAAGTATAATAAAGCAGCATTTATCAAATAAGAGTATTTTTACTTACTAATTTACTCTAAGTTATTCCAACCTAAGAAATTAATATTTTGGATGCTTTCTGAGGTTTTTGTATATCCTGTATCTTTATTTCCAAGAATAAGAAAGTACTTTTTTTTCTGAAAACTTAATGTCACTTTATTCTGTTTTCAGTACTTGTGGAATTACTTACAGTGAAAGGCTTTGTGATTTTATCATATATGATACTATGATACATGCAATAGGAAGGAGTAGATTTTCAGTTTTGATTACATTTCAGTTTTTATAGGGACAAGCATATAATGGGATTTTATTGTTTATTTATGCTCAAAGTACAAAGTTTGTTAATATGATATATTCATTGCACAGTTCATGCGTAGTATTCATGTGAAACTAAATGTTATTAAAGACTGAAGTGAAGAATCATTTTTTAAAGTATACTTAAAATGTAAGTAATATTCTCAAATACTACTTTACCTTTGTATATGATTCTGAAGTAAAACATACATTGGTAAATCTAGAAGTACACAAAATTTCTGATTTGAAGCTGTCTTTCATGACTCAACAGAAATTAAGAGTATTTACTAAGATCTTTTTTCTATAATGATTTTGGAAAAGCCCTTTATATAAAACAGTTAGGGTGTTTTCTGTGTTTCCTCTTTTTTTCAATCCTAGACTTCACATGTTAATTGGTTTTAGAAATACTGCTGTTTAATTTGGGAATTGTTTTTTATGTGACCTTTTATGAGTATTATGTATTTTATGTTCAGTTTTTTCTGTTATTAATTTTGGTGTTAGGATTTCACTTAAAATGTTGAACGTGATGGAAGACTAATCTTTTCCCAAACCTTTTAATTATGCTGTATGGTTATTAAACATTTTGTGTGTGTGTGTGTGTATAAATCTCTGAGTAGGTTTTCTAAAATATAATTTGATCATGTAGTATATCTGATTTTGTATACTGTTTTTCATGAAACATATATATACCACTTTAATGGTTGCGGTGATAGGTCATTATTGAATATAGTGGGTAGATGGTTAACACAGTATTCAGCATTTCACATTGCACTTGTGCTTCTCACCCACTAAATATCAGTGGTACTTTTTGACTGAAATGGTTCCCTCTTTATATTTTACAGTGGATGATGTTGGGGAAAAATTAGAGCATATGGGGAACACACCATTAAAAATCGGCAGCGATGGTTCACAAGATGTTAAAGAAGATGGATTTGGTTCAGAAGTAATAAAAGTGTATATATTTAAAGCTGAGGCTGAAGATGATGTTGAAATAGGTACAAGACTAATTTATTGTGAATGGTTAAGAATTAGAACTTCCTTTTACCTTTTCTGGCAACTATTCTACAATTGTATTCAAAGTGCAGATTTTTTATATATCTCTTTGAGGCTGGGATATAAAAATTGTATATGGATATAAAGCAGGAATGCAAAATATGTTATTCTTAGATTCTTTCAAACATGAGTAGAATATCACAGTTGAATTATCAAAACAAATGAGTGGAGAGGATTTGTTTAGAGTAGGAAATTATAATGAGTATTTAAAGGCAGGCTAGAGGCTAGAAACGGGCTGCTTGGATTTTAATCCTACTCTGTCATTTAACTGAATAGCTTTTGGTGAGTTACTTAATCTCCTTCTGCCTCAGTTTCCTCCTCCATAAAATGACTGTAATGACAGTGACTACTTTATAGGGCTATTGTTAGGATTAAATGGGTAAATTACATGTAAGAGACTTACATAGTGCTTGGCATGTGTGATGTTAACATTTGTTATGATTTTTCGGTGATGACTGAAATTTAAAATGGAAATTCTTTTGACACTTAGAAATTTACATTGGAATATTTGGGGAGAATATTTTTCTAAAGGAAAGTATTTCTTATATATCCTCCTTACTAATTTAGGGAATTATTCCATGATACTCCTCCATTTTGTGTTTTAATTATTAAGGTGGAACAGAAATTGTCACAGAGAGTGAGTACACCAATGGACATTCTGTAGCTGGAGTGCTTGACCAGAGCCGAATGCAGCGGGAGAAGATGGTTTACATGGCAGTTAAAGATTCTTCTCAAGAAGAAGATGATATCAGTAAGAAAAAAATGGCACTGTAGTGACTTATCAGTAGCCATCATGAATTCTTTAAAAAAAAAAAAAGCAGTCTCAGAGGTGGAAGTGCTATATAGGAACAAACTTTGGTAAAATAAGCCTGACCCTTTGCTGTAATTAATTTAAAATGGAAGGGTCTTTTCAACCTTTCAAGCATACATGTATTGTTCATATCAGCCAACATGCAGTACTGTGTCTCAAATACAAAGTATATAGAGATCAGTAACATATGGTTCCTGACTTCAGTAGATACCATAAATATATAGGGAATTACTGAGAATCTACTTTGTGTGTATTATTGAGTAAGTTGTGTATATATTATCTTGTTTAATTCTTACAACCCATCTGTCTCTGAGGTAGGTGGTATTATTCCTGTTTTATGGAAGGAAAAAAAGAATTCTCAGAGAAGTTAAATAATTGCCCAGTATTAAGTGAGGAAGGTAGAATTTGAACTCATACCTGTATAACTCTACTGCCAGTGTTCTTTCCACATGGCAGTGACCGCTATTGGCCTCTTTCTGGATTTATCAGTGGAAGGGCTAATTGGTTGTTCTTCTGTCACTATGGGTTTAGCTGAGTAAGTATTCTTACAAGTTAAGCTGCCAGGATCTTTACTTATACCTGTGATAGTCTCCAAGCAGTTGCTGCTTAAGTTTTCTTTGGGCTGAGTACCACAGGGTAAAAGAAAGCTCCTTAGACTGCCTTTCCTGCCATGCTACCTATTTCCTTATGAAGACATTTTACCCTGCCCACTTTCTTCTCACCTCAGTGTAGAAATGCAGCCCTACCTTAAGGCTTCTTCTGTCTTCTTGTCATCCTGAGGCAAAACTACTTTGTTTTGCTCTAGGAGGGCAAGAGCCTCCACTCAGTGCATTGACAGTATTCAGCTTTTACCCATTCTGCACCCTCATCTCTATTCCTCAAATTTCCTTCCCTAGGAGCCATGGGAAGCTGAATTCTAATCCCAAACATGAATAATATAGCACAGCTGAAAATAGCACCAAAACAAATGAGTCTAGAGGATTTGGTTGAAGAGGAAAAGAGTTAAATAATTTTTATTTGGTCTCTAAATTCTTTATTATCATTTTTTTTTATTCATTGGTTAATAAAAGGGCACAGTAGCAGGTGGAAGACTGAAGCTTAAGTTAGCTGCCAGTATTCTATGGGGATGTGGAAAACTTAGACCAGTGTTTCCTTTCTGGTTAATTGGAAGGGAAACTTAGGAGAAGAGGGACTTTTTTCCCACATTTTTTCTACATTTCTTTTGTAGTGAACAGAAGATCCCAGTATGTTAATCAAAAGAAAAGAAATCCAAGCAGATTTTCTATTTTACAGGTTAAATCTAAACAGATTATTTCACTTAAAATATACTAAGTGACCCTCTAGGTTTAAATTTTTTACAACAGTACCACATTTTCTTAAATGAGTCTCATTTAATGCTTTTCTTCTTCAGTAGGGTCTCTGAAAGTCCTGCCTCTAAAAGGGTGTCCACATATTCTTGAGCACCAGCATTATATCTATATCTATCTATATATTATGGAAATAATATATATATATGCTTTTAATTATTTTTATTTTAAATTCTTTTCAATTACTAGTGTTTTTGACTATTTTTTCATTATATGTATAATACTGCATTTAAGTTATAATATGTGGGATAGAATGGACCACTTTCTAATTCTGATTCTATGGGAAATGTTTTCTGAGTTCCAAAGAACTATCAGGCAGAATTATGGAATACAACCCTTACGATAAATTTGTAATGCCCAGTAGACTGTAAAATCAATCAATATATTTCAAGCGCACATGTTTTAGGTAATCTAAAAATTATTTCATAGGATAAGTTCTAAGAGGAGAATAAGAATTTCAATAAATGATTGTCTCCTAGTGGCACTAACCTCCAAAGTGCTTAATGTAGTTTTTAAATTAAACAAATTGAAATCTTGAAAGTTAAAAGATTTAAGTTGTTTGGAATTTTTTTACCCATTTATTAAATATTTGGGGTTGTAAACAAGCAATTATTTCTAAAATTTAGGTTGTGCTGAAATAGCAGATGAAGTTTACATGGAAGTCATTGTAGGGGAAGAGGAAGGAACTTCTCTCCCTGAGACTGAGCTTGAGGACTCTGATGTTAATAAAACAATTGTCCCTGTTGTCTGGGCTGCGGCATATGGTAGGACACTGGCATTTTTTCACCTGATAAGTACATATCTATTTGATCAGTCATTAGATAATTAAATATGCTGTGCTAATGCCCCCCATGAGTTGGCTAATATTATAAAATGTTTTGCTGTGGACTGATTTTCCTACCATATATGTTCTTCAAAGTGAACCTTGCTTAATGCATTGTTGTTTTTCAGTAGGATTTATCTTAAATCCTACTTGTATGAGTAGGATACATATATCCTGAGTGCCATAAAAAGTTTTATTTTTCTAAAATAGAAATAGTATTTGAAATTTGATACTCCCTCTTTTGCAAAACTATATATTATGTATTAACACCACAAAAAAGAGTTTGGGGTTTTGAAAATGAACAGAAATCCAGGTGTGCTTTTTTAGAAAGTATGTAATGGAAGGTAATTTTATCAGTTTTTTTTTTCCTGTTTTATCTCATTCCTACTTAATTTACAAGATGGTTCAGGTATACTCTTGCTTTAAAAATTATGGTGTTCAAATGCATTAATTATCTAAACTTGGTTTTTCCAAAGGTTCATCCATTCAAGTCTTTTGTCTTCATTTGTGAGGGGGTACTGTACAGAAGTATCTACCCAGTTTTTATTTAAAAATTTAATTTCTTTAAAGGTTAGCAGTTCCAAGGATGCTGACAGTAGCCCTCATTGTCAGTGTGCGAAATTGTCCAATCCATGGGAGTGGAAGAACTCAACAAAAAGATTTTAATCCAAGGAATAGTGGTCAGATTACATTTTGTAGAATAAGATATGATCCTCTGGTAATCATATATTCAATATATCATTTTTTAATTAGTCTTTTTTTTTTAGGAGATGAAAGAAGAATTTCCCGAAGGTATGAAGATTGTCAAGCATCAGGTGAGAGAGCATTATATGTGATATATAAGTTCAGTAGCCAGTTTTGTATACTGCTTGGTAAATGAAGAGTTAATAGTTTGTGTGTACAGACACATTTGTTGGACACTGACATTCCTGGTCTTGTCTTTTCTGTTAGTTCATAGGAGTTTGCCTCTTTTGGGAATTGATTAATTTATGCACAGGCATAATGTGTGTTATCCTGTGAATGCAGTTCATTTTAGATTTACCTCAAGATACAAATACCAGGCAACTTAACTGCATGGGCCATAGAAGGTTGCTGTGGAAAACAGTGTAAAATACATTTTGACAGAAAAGTAGGAATATTCATGATATCAACCATTTGTTAATATCTTCATTGGGGTGGATCTGTTTTCATCATTTCTATGGTAACCAGTAGATTTATGTAACATATAAAACCCATGTGTCAGCTTAATTTTTTTTTTTAGTTTTAATATACTCCCATATAGTGCTTATTCTGTGGTTGATATTTCTCTTTATTTTCTTAAATAAGCAAGGAGATTTTTTTCTCATGATAAAGTATTGTTTCTACTCTTAAGAGGTATTTGACTCTCCAAATTTAAATGTAGATTTCAGAGAAATTGATGAGAGGCATATACCGTAGCGTAAAAGCTAACAGTTTTATAGGTCCACATTTTTTTAATTATTGCATAACAACAGATTTGTGAGGACTAAGATTTTATTAAGTACTTATTCTGTATACACTCATCCCACTGAAATTGTGATAAATTTCCTGCCATATCTCTTAACCCTTAAGATCAATCTTAAAACTTTTAACATCGAGTGAACTATTCTAAAGCATATACAAGAGGTCTGTTATTTGTTATGCATTACATGTAGTCACCATGACTATACTAGTTCACTGACATATATTTCTTTACTAAATGTCATTAATTTCATGAGCTTTCATTGGTAAAAACTTGATCTGATGCCAAGATTTTTATTATAGTAATAAGACTCAGTTTCTTATGTTATATTCACCTTATCAGTTCATTCCTTTAGGGTGAATAAATTGGGGTATTTTAAAGTTAATTTCATATGATATCCTATGTAAAATATTTGCATATACACATGTGTGTGTAAGGATGTAAAAGAAAGAGGAGAAGATGGGTATACTTTGTGAAATTTAGTACTGCAATGGCAACTTGGTGCCATTTCATCTCTCGTAATTTATCTAACCAAACGAAAAAAGTACAAATACATGTAGCTTAATGGTACATCATGGTTTTTTTTTTTTTAGGAAATACCTTGGAGTCAACATTAGAAAACAGAAGTAGTACAGCAGCACAGTATCTTCAAATTTGTGATAGCATCAATACAAATAAAGTACTTAAACAAAAAGCCAAGAAGAGGAGAAGGGGAGAAACCAGGCAATGGCAAACAGGTAAAAAGCGCTAATATTTTGCAATGGGGAAGTATTTTTTTCATAACCAAATTAAAAAACTCAGTTGTTTATAGTGTAGTTCTTCTCCCATGTATCTGTTCATGTTTGATCTAAATAGTTTTTTTGTATGTGTTTGGTATTTAATAAAATTACGCTTGTTTGCTCTTTACTCAAAAGATATTTTTAAAGAGAATTTTCAGGTTGGTTTAACAATAAAGGGAGCCTGTTTCAGTTCACAAAGGGCATGTGACACAGCATTTTGGCAGGTAAGTAGTCCACAAAAGAGTGCTGTTCGTTACTTTTTAGTGAGCTACTTTATCATAAATTGCTTTTAATGTGCATTTTATCTTACAGGATTTTATTCCACTAATATAGTTCTCACATTATGAATGTCAGCGAATTTTGGCACCTTTGTTGTAAGACCCTTTAAAACAGTCTGGCCAAATGTCACAACTTTCCCTATTATTTCTTTTTATCTAGCTGTGATAATAGGCCCTGATGGACAGCCCCTGACAGTATACCCTTGCCATATTTGCACAAAAAAGTTTAAATCCAGGGGATTCTTGAAAAGACACATGAAGAATCATCCTGATCATTTGATGAGAAAAAAATATCAGTGTACAGATTGTGACTTTACAACTAATAAGAAAGTGAGTTTCCATAACCACTTAGAAAGCCATAAGCTCATAAACAAAGTTGACAAAACCCATGAATTTACAGAATACACACGAAGATACAGAGAGGCTAGTCCACTGAGTTCAAATAAACTTATATTAAGAGACAAGGAGCCGAAGATGCACAAGTGCAAATACTGTGACTATGAAACTGCAGAACAAGGACTGTTAAACAGACATTTATTGGCTGTTCACAGCAAGAATTTTCCTCATGTTTGTGTTGAGTGTGGTAAGGGCTTTCGACATCCTTCCGAACTCAAGAAACATATGAGAACCCATACTGGTGAAAAGCCATATCAGTGTCAGTATTGTGTCTTCAGGTGTGCAGATCAGTCAAATCTGAAAACTCACATTAAGTCTAAGCATGGTAACAATTTACCATATAAATGTGAGCATTGTCCCCAAGCATTTGGTGATGAGAGGGAGCTTCAGCGCCATCTGGATTTATTTCAAGGACATAAGACACACCAGTGTCCTCATTGTGACCATAAGAGCACCAACTCAAGTGACCTTAAGCGGCACATCATATCTGTCCACACTAAGGATTTTCCTCACAAATGTGAGGTCTGTGATAAAGGTTTCCATCGTCCTTCTGAGCTCAAAAAGCATACTGACATCCATAAGGGTAGGAAGATTCATCAGTGTAGGCATTGTGACTTTAAAACATCAGATCCATTTATTCTCAGTGGTCATATCCTTTCAGTTCATACTAAGGATCAGTCATTGAAGTGTAAAAGGTGCAAGAGAGGGTTCAGACAACAAAATGAGCTTAAAAAGCACATGAAAACCCACACTGGAAGGAAGATTTACCAATGTGAGTATTGTGAATACAGCACTACAGATGCATCTGGCTTTAAACGACATGTGATATCAATACATACAAAAGACTATCCACATAGGTGTGAATTCTGCAAGAAGGGATTCCGAAGACCATCAGAAAAAAATCAGCATATTATGAGGCACCATAAGGAGGCTCTTATGTAGTAAGATCAATATAAAGAGAAGCTATTTAGAAAATATGGTATGTTACATGGGAGGAAAATTTCACAAACTTTCGTCTGGTTACAAAGCTTAATACTAAATCATAACTTTACATTATTTATATAAAGATCTTAAGATATTTTAATTGACAGGGTATCATAACCCTTTGAAAATTACTTAAAGAACTTAAGAGGCACCATAGAATGGTTGCAGAAAACTTAAGTGTTTACTTAATAGAATTACATGCATAATCAAACTGCAGAGGGGAAGAAAGAAGATGACTTTATTTGGCTTATCATACTAGAGATAAATGTCTCTGAAAAGATACATAGCTGAGGAGTTTAGCAATGCTTTGCTATGGCAAGCAAACCTCACTTTTATACAATTTTAGAAATTGGGTGGGGAAATAAAATGCAGTCATCCATCAGTCATTTAGTCATTGAGCCTTTTATGTATGGTACCTGGAAATTGAATTCCAGAAATGGCAAATTTTGTGTATCCATTAGAAGAAATTTCACTGGAAAACAGGTTAGAATAATTCAGTGCTATTAAGATTTTCAGAGCTGCTAAGATTTTATCACAGGATAGGATGCTTAAAATGGAGCATTCTGTGCTGAAGTCTGAGGTGAAGTCTAAGAATTAAAGTTCCCTTTTTCTGATGTTCAAGTTGATTGTTGTTCACTATGGCATATATGACAAAAGTATATTTGAGTCAAATGTGGCTTTCTAAAACAGATGCAGCAATAGTGTTGCAAACAAAGTTAGCACTATATTTCTTAATGATCTAAAGATTAAACTGAGAGAACACAGTTTTCTTAAATATTATAATGTTTAGAGGGTTTTTTTAGGACAGTCTTAGCAAGTACGATTGTTCTAGTCATACTTGCTCTAATGTTTAAAGGTGCAATTTTACACCATTATTGAAAAGTTTGATTTTTAAAATCTATATACCATATTATTAACATGCGTTTTCAATGTG
This sequence comes from Smutsia gigantea, assembly GCA_032199065.1. Taxonomy (NCBI): domain Eukaryota; kingdom Metazoa; phylum Chordata; class Mammalia; order Pholidota; family Manidae; genus Smutsia; species Smutsia gigantea. The sequence goes on along the minus strand of JAVSCE010014350.1, from coordinate 15,324 downwards.
AGGCAATATTTATGCAGTATTTAACAAAACACTATGCTGCCCATAGAGTTTGGAGGTGGATATTCAGTTTACAGTGTGTAAATTTAAAATATGCATCCCTTTAACAACGCTTTGTGTTAGCATGCTGCGAATCAAAACAGCGCTTAATATAAAAAGCTGGGTTAGGGAAATTTAATGAAAATCCTGTTCATAAATGTAATGCATATGATGTGTACTTTTAAGTTTTAGTTGCTTCATGTTTACACTCAACTGTTCAACATAATTAAAATGTAATTTTACTTCACAATATATTGTGGCTTTGTGTTTCAAATAATGTTCACCTTTCTGTTTCTGCACCAGATAAGAATCAGTTCCTTGAGAAGAAATTTTTTATCTTTCTTAACTTCAGAATATTAAATTTGGAAAATCTAAAATTGTGTGTTATGTGGCTGTAAATGATGTACACGCTGTAAAATAAGATTGTCACTGTTATGTGGGATTATTATTTCTAAATGTTACTCATTGAAATGAGCTTACAATAAAAAGCATTTATTGCATTTGAAGGTTTTATGAGTTTATTTAAAGTTGTGTTATGTTCATTCATTAAAAGACTTAAAATTCTTCATAGGCTGTTTGGTCCATGGTTTAAAATTTTATAGAATTTGTGCATTAACAACATGAGCTAGGAATTTAGGTAATTATGATGATTATGGCATGATTATTCTTAAAAAATATATGTTTTTGCTGAAACCATGGTGAAATACTATAAAGGTACCCATCTTAAAACTTGAGATTTAGTATTATAGAGAAAACTAAAAATTACTAATCTGCTTAGGTTAACACAATTTTGAGAAGTGAATCTAATTATGTTCCTAATAGACCAATATACATTCAAAAGGAAAGGTATTAAATCAAGTATTTGGGAAAGATGTCTGCAAATGAGCATAAAAATAACCTGCTATATTCACACTGGTCAGCATTCAATAGAATTCATGTACCTATATATATAGCATATTGCTTAAGACTCTGTCAATTGATTATTCTTTAATAATCAGTAACAGAAAATGAAATCTTTTAGCCATTACATGTTAGACCAGTGCTTTTTAAGCTTTAATGTTTGTAGAGTTCACCTAGAGATCTTGTTAAAATGCAAATTCTGATTCAGTAGGTGTGGAATGGAGCCTACAACTCTACATTTCTAGCAGGCTCCTATGTGTTACCCACATTGAAATAATAAGGTGTTAGACAAAAGCCTCTAGTGTAATTCTGGTATGAACTTTGGCAGCTTTGCTTAAACCAATAGCTATGGTTGCGTGGATAAAGGGAATCCATACTGAGGACATGGTGTTTGAGCTGAGACATGAGTAGCAAGAAGGAACCAGTCATACAAAGGTCTTGTAGAAAAATACTCAATGCAGCAAAATATACAAATGCAAATAACCTGAGTTGGAACAACTTTTGGCGAGAACATGGTGAGAGAGACTGGTAAGAATTGAGACCTGTGGGAATTTGAAGTGGGAAACCATTGGAAGGTTTTAAGGAAGGGAGTAATGTGATAAGATTTACATTTTGAAGATCACTCTGGAGGCTGTGTGAGGAATGTATCCTAGAGTAGCCAAGGGAAGCTGGGAACCATATGAAGAGTTTATTACAGTTGTTCATGGTTATAGTGGAGCTGGAGAAAAGAAGATGGGTTTTCTTTATTTCACTTAATAAATTGGGTTCATAAAACCTCAGGCAACATAGAACAGATAAGAGTTCAGTCTATGCTGCAAGCAAAAGACTGTCTTAAAAAATACAGATTTTACTGGCGCAGGCTGCCTTATATGACAAAACAGATTTCACCTTAAAATGTCAGGTCAAAGTACCTTCACAAGGAGAAACATTTTGGGAATTACTAAAAACTCCTCTTTTTTCTAGAGCAGTTAAGGGACATTTTGTGAAGATGGGTTTGTCTGTCACCTTAATGGCCTGCATGATGGAGAGGAAAGTATTTGGAATTGTTACTTGGGAAGGGCTCTCAAATCCAACTTATGTCTCATACAGGACAACCACCAACTTGAAACTTAAAGTGCTCTAAAAGATATGTGTGATAGATAAATGATACGATAGATAGCTTTCATTGCAGAAAATTTTCAACCACGTACAAAAATAAAGAACATAATGAGCCCCTACATAGTCATAACCCACCTTTAACAATCATCACTTTATGGCAAATTATGTTTCATTTACATTTTCCACATACCTCTCTTCACCCACTTATCCCTGATTGGTTGGTTTTGAAGCCCTCCTTCTCTCTCGGTTTAATTTGAAGTAAATCCCAGACATTTTAAGGATTAGGAAGAAAGCAAAATTCTTAATCTTAAATATGTCTGCTTCCAGGGAAAAAACTACTCACCTCCCATGATAGCAGAAAAAAACGCTTGTCTGAATTTATTTCCTCTTGTAAGAATTCAATTTAAAAATGGCTACATTTGAAGTTCTATCCTGTAAGAGTTTCAGGACCAAGACATCATTTAAAGAAAATGCCAAAATAGATTAGAACCCTAGGGTATCATTGGTTAGAGAATCTTCCCAACTTTGCTGAGCTCCATTCTGTCCTTCCAAAAGAATTAGCTCGTAAATTTGATACTGGTTAAGAAAGACCTCTTAGAACTTTGGATTTTAGATAAGAACTCACTATTATTGGCTGTCTCGAGGCTCCACAGAAGACCTTGCATAATTTTCAGGGCCAAAGTATTAGCACTAGATAGCACAAAATGTTTTCACTTGCCTGTTCCAGTTGCTATACCTTTCTCTTTGAGCATTACCCAAGTAATTATTCCAAAGGGAACTCGGCTCCATTTTAAATTCTAGACCAATTGACAAAAATGAAACTCCTATTTAACCTATAATGTGAGTCCCACTCATCTCCCATTTGACTCCAAAAGCCTGTTATCCTAGATCCAAGCCCCACCTACCTACCATAAATAACATGGTTTGCTCATGAGATCCCTTTAGGGAACTACCTCAAAAAGCCTATATATATATTCTATCATTTTAAGAAATTGGTCTGAATCATTGTATTTTCTCACATGAGCTGGGAATATTCACAGATTGTGTTAGTAAACCAGTTACTGAACTAAAGCATTATATTGCAAAGGCTGTACTGTGATACAAAGAATCTCTGGAACATAAACTTTTAAGAACAAATTTTTTTTTTAATGTAATGGGATGGAAAACCAAAGAACCTGCATTTAACAACATCTTGCCGACAAGACCAATCCAACATTACCAAGAATGTCTGACTATCATGGAATTATGTCATGTAACAATTTCAGTGCCCCTTTGTAGAACCAAAAGAGGTATGTCTTATTTGGTCACTAATATAACAGGTTTTATAAAGACATGTAACTTTTTTTTAATTGTAGTATTGTTTATATACAATCATACTGGTTTCAAATATACAGAACAGTGGTTCAACAATTACATTGTTAGTACATCCTCACCCCCACTAGGGCAGGTACTATCAACATAGAAAGATGTTATAGAATCATTGGGCATATTCTCCATGCTGTACTGCCATACCTGTGACCAACTTTTATAAGAATTTTTGTGCCCCTTTAATCCCCGTCATGCTTCTCACCCATTCACCCCAACCGCTCCCTAGTGGTAACCACCAGTCACTTCTCAGTGTCTATGAGTCTACTGCTATATTCTTCATTTTGTTTTGTTTCATTTTTATGCTACACAAATAAGTGAAGTCATAGGGATTTTTCTTTCTCTGCCTGGATTATTTCACTTAGCATAGTACTCTCTAGGTCCATCCATGTTGTCACAAATCCTTGTTTTTATGACTGAATAATATTCCATTGTGTATATGTACCACACCTTCTTTATCCATTCATCTATTGATGGACACTTAGGTTGCTTCCATATCTTAGCTATTGTAAACAATGCAATCATACATATAGGGGTGCATATATCTTTTCAAATCAGAGATTTTGTTTTCTTTGGATAAATTCCTAGTAGAATTACTGGGTCAAATGGTATTTCTATTTTTAGTTTTTTGAGGAAACTTCATACCTTCATACTGCTTTTCACAGCAGTTGTACCAACTTACATTCCACCAACAGTGTAGGAGTGTTCTCATTTCTCCACATCCTCACAACACTTACTTCTTTTAGATGGTGGCCATTCTAACGTGTGAGGTGATACTTCATTGTGGTTTTGATTTGCATTTCCCTGATGATTAGTGATGTGGAGTATCTTTTCATGTGCCTGTTGGCCATCTGTATTTCTTCTATGGAGAAATAAATGTCAGCTCTGGTCCTCCACCCATTTTTTAATTGGGTTATCTGTGTTTTTTTTTTTTTTTGGTGTTGAGTTGTATGAGTTCTTTATATATTTTGGATGTTAACCCCTTATCAGATGAATAATTTAAAAATATATTCTCCCATACTGCAGGTTGCCTTTTTATTCTGCTGATGGTGTCCTTTGCTGTACAACTTTTTAGTTTGATGTACTTCCACTTGTTCATTTTTTATTTTGTTTCCTTTACCTGAGGAGCTGTGTTGAGGAAAAAATTCCTTAAACTTAATGTTCAAAAGATTTTTACATATGCTTTTTTCTAAGAGTTTTATGATTTCATGTCTTACATTCAGGTCTTTGATCCACTTCAAGTTTACTTTTGTGTATGGAGTTAGTAATCCAATTTCATTCTCTTGCATTGGGAAACTGCCCAGTTTTCCCAACACCAGTTATTGAGAAGACTGTCTTTTCCCCATTGTATAGTCATGGCTCCTTGATCATATATTAATTGACCATAGATGGGTGGCTTTATATCTGGGCTCTCTATTCTGTTGCATTGATCTATGAGTTTGTTCTTGTGCCAATGCCATACTCTTTTGATTACTGTAGCTTTGTAGTATGGCTTGAAGTGAGGAAGCATAATAATCCCAGCTTTGTTCTTTCTCAGGACTGCTTTGGCTATTCAGGGTCTTTTGCGCTTCCATATGAATTTTATAATTGTTTATTCTAGTTCATTGAGGAATGATGTTGGTATTTTGATAGGGATTGCTTTGAATCTGTACATTGCTTTGGGAAGGATGGCCATTTTGACAATATAATTCTTCCTACCCATGAACATGGAATAGATTTCCATGTATTTGTGTCTTAAATTCTCTCATGAGTGTCTTACAGTTTTCAGAGTACAGGTCTTTCATTTCCTTGGTTAGGTTTATTCCTAGATATTTTACTCTTTTTGATGCAATTGTAAATGGAATTATTTTCTTATTTCTCTTTCTGATAGCTAAATAAGAATACAGTACATTGCTTTGTATTAATTTTGTATTCTGCAACTTTGCTGAATCCAGTTATTCTAATAGATTTTTGGTAGAGTCTTTAGGTTTTCTATATATAATATGTCTTCTGCAAATAGTGACAGTTTAACTTCTTTCTTACCAATTTGGATGCCTTTTATCTCTTCACCTTGTCTGTTTGCCATTGCTAGGACCTTCAGGACTATGTTGAATAAGAGTGGTGAGAGTGGACATCCTTGTCTTTTCCTGATCTTAGAGAAAAAGCTTTCAACTTTTACCATTAAGTATTACGCTAGCTGTGGGTTTGTTGTATATGGCCTTTATTATGCGGAGGTGTGTACCCTCTATACCCATATTGTTCAGAGTTTTTATCGTGAATGGATGTTGACTTTTGTCAAATGCTTTTTCAGCATCTATTGAAATGATCATGTGATTTTTGTCCTTTTTGTTGATGTGGTGTATGATGTTTTTTGATTTATGAATATTTTACAATACTTGCATCCCTGGAATAAAGCCCACTTGGTCATGATGGATGATTTTGATATATTTTTAAATTTGGTCTGCTAATATTTTGTTGAGGATTTTTGCATCTATGTTCATCAGGGGTTTTGATCTGTAACTTTCTGTTTTTGTCATTTCTTTGCCTGGTTTTGGTATTAGAGTTGTGCTGGCCTCATAGAATGAGTTTAGAAGTATTCCCTCCTTTTCTACTTTTTGGAGTACCTTAAGAAGGATGAATATTATCTCCTCTTTAAATGTCTGGTAGAATTCAGCTTTGAAGCCATTGTTTTTAGGGAATTTTTTGATTATCAGTTCAGTTTCATTGCTGGTAATTGGTCTGTTCAGATGTTCTGTTTCTTCCTGGGTTAGTCTTGGAAGGTTGTATTTTTAGGTATTTGTCCATTTCTTTAGTTTGTCCAATTTACTGGCATATCATTTTTCATAGTATTCTCTAACTCATTGTATTTCTGCAGTATCCATTGTGACTGTTCCTTTTTCATTTCTGATTTTGTTTGTGTCCTCTCTTTTTCTTGATTAAGTCTGGCTATGGGTTTATCTATTTTATTTTCTCAAAGAAATAGCTTTTTGTTTCATTGATTTTTTTCTATTGTTTTGTTCTCAATTTTATTTATTTCTGCTCTGATCTTTACTATGTACCTTCTTCTACTAACTTTGGGTTTCATTTGTGCTTCTTTTTCTAGTTTCTTTGTGAGTTTAGACTGTTTATTTGGGATTTCTCTTGTTTGTTGAGGTAGGCCTGTGTTGCTATATACCTCCATCTTAGAACTGCTTTTATGGTGTTCCACAAATTTTGGACTGTTGAATTTTTGTTTTCATTTGTCTCCATGTATTTCTTGATTTCTGTTTTGATTTCAATGATTTGTTCATTGATCCATTGATTATTTAGAAGTGCGTTCTTTAGTGTCTATGTATTTGTAGGATTTTTTGTTTTTGTGTAATGTATTTCTAGTTTCATACCATTGTGGTCTGAGAAGTTGCTTGATAACAATTTCAATCTTTTCAAATTTATTGAGGTTCTTTGTGTGGCCTGCAGACTGTTCCATGAGCACTTGAGAAAAGTGTGTATCCTGCTCCTGCTGTATGGAATGTTCTCCAGATATCTGTTAAGTTTACCTAATCTAATATATTGTTCAGTGCCTGTTTCCTTATTTATTTTCTGTCTGGTTGCTCTGATGTGAGTGTTGCATTAAAGTCTCATAAAATGTATGTGTTACAATCTATTTCCCCCTTCAATTCTGTTAGTATTTGTTTTACATATTAAGGTAGTCCTATGTTGGGTGTACAGATATTTATAATGATTATATCCTTGCAATTAAGAATACCATAACTATTGTGGGAAGAATACTTTATGGACTCAAATTTGAATCAAGCTGAGTTATAGAATTTAGAAGACTAGGTTTGTAAGAAAAGAAATTGTCATTTAAAGCAGAAACCTGCATCCAACCAACTGTGGTAAGGTGGTGTCTCTGGTGCTCCACATCAAGAAGTTTGTTTGCTTTTTTTAAATTAGACTGGTGCTTGTTACCTCTACCATAAGCATTCACATGACAGTAACATTCTGGCAAAAATATATAACTAAGCTAAAAATCTGCCTTGCACGTTTTCTACTAGAACTTACACAAAGACCATACAGATTCTTAACATATTTTATTTACACACTTAAACAAATTACTTTTCATGTCATTGCAGTATCCATTTCTTTTGACATCCAAAGGAAAACATACAGGAATAGAAATTAGATAAACAGACATTCCTCACTTGACAACATCTTTGCCATTTTCAGAGGTAAGCTGTGTGGAACAGGAAAAAAAAATCACTACTGTTTCTACTGATCTTAATCACAAATTGGAAAATAAATACATACATTTAAATTTGTTAAGTAAAATAAGTACCTTGTTATCCCAATTCCCTATGCTTGGATCAAGTGATCCAATGAAGTGATCTATGCATGGATCAAGTTGCTGACTTAACTGTCCCAAATTTTGGCCATTTGTTATTTTTATTTAATATTTTCAGAAAATCACACTTGTTCTAATTTTCAAACAGTTATGGTAGCAGTTTTCTATCAGGTTAATAAAAACTTCCATTCATATCATATGTAATGGGTATATAACATGGCATAATTTTGTTATAATTACATATGTCAGTAGTTAGCAGAGGAAAAACTGCCCTGTTCCTACACAAAGGGAAAACAATGTAATAAGGACTATATAGCTCACGAAGAATATTAGCATTTTATATTACAAAATATTGATGAAATAAGAATTGTAACAATTGACATTACAGAGCTTAACATTTTAGTCAAAGTATTATTAAGATAATACGGCTTTTAGCTTCATGTCAAGATGTATTTGAAAATTTTTATAAAAGCATTTTCTCCTAACTTATGGTTGTAGTGTAATGCCTTATCTGTTACTATCTTAATAGTTTCTTAATATAATGAATAATTATTGTAATTATAAAGCATGAGAAAATTCTATATGGATATTTGCAGATATTTCAGTGCAAAGCCTCATTCACATGTACCCTAAAATATATTTGTTACCTTAATCTATACTTTGTCAAATGCAGACATTTAATTTCTGCTAATTCTTAATTTGAAATTAAGTGGTTGAAATTAAAAGATTTCATTCTCATTTACTAGTGTTTAGAAAATACTTTTGTTCACTTTGTAGAATCATTAGAACCCAATTAATCAACAAAATTCAAAGTACATTAACTACTTTACTATAAAATCCCTTTCTCCCAAGTAGTATACAGATATCAAGTATTAGTTGTTGCTATTTTTATTCCCTAAGCCTTTCTGCACTGTTCAAGTATTATGTTTTCTATACTACTATAAAAAAGCCACCTTTTTTCCACCCACTACTACAATGTAGTATTACATGTTTTTAAGGAAGTGGGTGGCTCATTCGGGGATGATACTATTTGAAAGAATAGATTTGCCAACCTAGTGATATGTACTTAGGAACATAATAGGATAATATGTGATTTATTAGATTTAGCTATATAAAAAGATATTATCCCACTTCCCTGCTAAATAAAATTAACTATCACCTTTGATTTAAGTATCTCTCCAATAAGTATAATAGCATAAGCATATCTCTTAGCCATAAGTTTAATGTGAGAAAAGCAAACATGCTGTATATACCATGCTACTGAAGTTTTTCTGAAATTCATTAGTCTTTTGCCTGTTTTGTTAGAAATAGTACTTACTCTTGAAGCTTAATTACACATCTAATATCAGAGAAAATCTAATGAAATAACCTGTAAAATCTCTACCCAACAAATGTGGCTAGGAAGCACCCTCTTGAAAAATAGTGGATTATGTCATACAGTGTCTGCAATTGAAGTTTAAACAAGTGGTGTCTTGCTATTGAATATAAAAATGTGATAGAAAAATTCAGGCCTCATAAATGTCTGGAGAAACTGTCATCTGCAGAACTAATTCATCCCATTAGATTTTCTGGTAGCATGGTTCAAAATTTTGATTGGCCTTTAGTTATGGAAAAATAACAAAGTGCTAATGCAGACACAAAAGACTTCTTTGAGTTGGAAATTCATTCATGGCTAGAAAAGAAAAAAAAGTTAGTTTACAACTGGCTTATAATTTAAGACATTGTTATCATATGCACAGTTATGAAAAATAATTTAAATTGATTAATTTAACACCAAAGGAAACTTACTGAACTTTTGTGGTCCTCTTTTATATGTATATTCAATGAAACAACGATCTAACTTCAGTCAAGATACATGTTTCAAATGACTTTAAATAGGACAGATGGAGGCTTGAGTAGATTTCCTCCTTACTGTCATATTTAGAGGTTAAATATGTCCAAGTTTCTCTAATTCTTAATAATCATAGACTTATCATCTGTCAACTTACTTAAATATATTTTGAACTCCTGTCAGTATTAAATCCCTTCAGATATAAATTTGGATATTTATTGCTGCACATTTTTATTGGAGAGAGAAATAATGACTACTATTCTGTAGACCCTTTATTGTCAGGTCCTCATATTGATGCCACCTCTGGGGCACATGTTTATAGTAGAATTGCTTCTCAGTCTTAAATTTCAGCATCAGATAATCTCTGACTGACACTTTAAATCCTATGCTGACTTTCCCTTGCTGCTTATCTGGTTCTTGGGCCATCAAATACCCTTTATCTGTTAATATTTTAGTATTAAGTAATTCTCACCTAATTAATGACCTAGAAACACAGCATATGGCAAAGCTGAAATTATTTTTATTTGAGGGTTACTAACGTTGTTTGCTCCACTGATGATAGACAACCATATGTACAGGGTTGATGACTTGATTGTAGTTAGAGAAGGGTTTCAGAGGTAAAATCTTTCTGAAATTTGTGTTTACTCAAATATTTGAGCTTGTTCGACCAAAAGATAACTTTTAAAATGAGTTAACAGATGCTTATTATTAACCATACATCTGCAGTATTTTATTTTCTATAACTGCATTATAAAAATTTCTTCAACAAGTTCTCAGAATAGTTGATTGACATTTGTTTACTTTTCTATTGCTCATCATGGTATACTTAAGCATTTAAGACTTAACTGAAGTACAATAAACATGTAGAGAAAGTGCACATAAGTGTACAACTAAATGAATTTCCCCAAAATGAGCACACATATGCTATTATCACCCAGATCAAGAAACAGTAATTATTAATAATACTCCAGTAGTCATTCTGCTTCCTTCCAATCAGTACCCACCCTCAAGAATAATCATTTCCTGACTTTAATAACCATTGTTTTATCTGATTCTAGTACCTAAGCAGTTTTTAACATAACAATACAAAGGCTTTAATTTCCACAGTGTTTCAGACAGATTTTGTGTGATTTTAGAGCTGGGATTCTCAACCTTTTTTCTGTCTGTTGCACCTGAGGGATAGCATACATTCCCATCACTACCAATACTGTACCGTGAGACTCTCTTGGCAGTAGTGTAGAAGTATATAATTAGGGGGGAATAAGACCCCGAGGCCATTCTATTGTGTTAGCAGGGTTTCTCAACCTCAGCTATATTAGCGTTTGGGGCTGAATGATTCATTTTTGTGGGGAACTGTCCTGTACATTCTAGGATGTTTAGCAGCATCCCTGCCCTTTACCCACCAGATGTCAATAGTACTCAACCCTCAGCTGTGAAAAACAAAAATGTCTCCAGACGTTACTAAATGTTCCAAGGGGACTAAATTGCCCTAGTAGAGAACCACCATCCTAGTGAAATTATATCCCCTGTTTGACGTTCACTACTTTAAAGGTTGCTAGATCAATAAGTAAAAGTTTTAGGAAAATAGCTTTCAGTTCTTTATAAGAAGAGAGTTTTAGTAATCAGCCCCCCTTAGCAATGTATTGGACTACTGAGAAATATGCTAAGGTCCATGTACCCTGGTGATCTTGGAGGATATTGTATAAAGTAGATTAGAGTACATGACTTTTAAAGTACTCTTCAGATTCACCTTAACTGTGGGACTTAAAGCTAGAGGATATTACAATTTAGTGAGGAATACACACATCTTCTTTTTCAAACTCCTAAAACATTTTAATCTAGAGGAATAAGTACCACATTCAAGAATGCAAGACAAATTCTATTAAAATATGCCTCTTCTCCAACCTCCATTCCACTTCATAATTGACATTTTCTACCTACTTTAGAAAAAATGATTTTTTTTTAAAAAAACGAGTGGAATCAGTTCAATAACTCCTAAGATATGCAAAGAAACAAAGTATATTGCCAATGCTTACTATCTTCCTCTTTGGGATAAAAATCATACCGCATTTATTATAATTTAGACAATCAATTATATTACCCATGTATCAATCATTCCAAAGTTAGTTAAATCCTAATGTGTAATAGTAAGACAAACATGGAAAAGTCTTAAGAGAAAAAACTCTGTTAATGTCTTAGTTAATTTTGATATTTTACCACAAATTTTGAAGGTATGTATAGAATATATATGATATTAGGACTACAAATGCCCAAATGAACTTACACAAGTCCATTTGTCTTCTGTCTTCTCAATCACAATAGTTTCTGTGTCACTACCTGGTGGTATATATTCATAGTCATCATACAGGAGGCCTAGGATTGGATATTGTGTTCTGTACCTATAAAGAAAAACAGTTTACAAGCTGCACAAGAAAATAACTTTCATTCCTTTTTAGTCACTCCTAGTTTGAGTCTCCTTATTAAATTAATTTAGCTCTGAATAACTCTTTCTAAAAGGAAAATCCCCTTTCTATGTACAAATATTTACTATATTATTTTCAAAAGAGTAAGAGGGAGGTACTTCTGCTAAAGATGGACCACTGGCAGCACTAGACAGTGATCCCAGGGGAGGGAAGCAAATGACATAAGCCCTACAAGTGCCTAGCTTGCTGCTTGGAGATTTTCTTGTTACAGGATAGGGAAAGGGAAGCCAAATACAGTTTTTCTGTTTCAACAAGTTGAGGTGACAGAATTTCAAGTAAAGGTGTGCCAAGGCAGCCAGAATCAGTAGGACAGAATAGACAGTAAAGAGCTATGTAGAGAGAGGTCAGGAAATCTGTTGAGGGTTCCCCCCAAATGGTTGGGTAAGTTCTGATCAGTGTAAGTATGTGAAAAAAGGTACCAAGGCTGGGGAAAGAATCACTGGAAAGAAATAGTCTGGAAATCCCTAGAGCTCACACATAGCAAAGGGAACAGCTTATGTTCCACTAACCAGAATGGAAAAACCTCCTAATACAGGGGCATCAGGCAAAGGCTACAGAAGAGTAGTGCCTTAGTAATGGGATGACATTAGTCCTATATTGCAGGTTGTTCTAACAGAGTTTAAAAGCAAAACTTGAAAGTATTAAACTGTTTCCAATAACTTAATTTCATCTCAGAACAAAACCCCAAAATACAATGATACCAAAAAATCCAAAACTCAAGTATATAAAATGAAAATACTTAGCATTCAATGCAGTAGGCATTCAATGAAGCAGGAAGATATGACCAGTAATGAAGAGAAAAATAAATTGGTAGAAATCAACACCAAGAAATGACAGATAAATAAAAAGGCAAAGGTGTATCTATTAGAAATATTAAATAAACACAAAATGTATACTCAAGAAGTTAAAAAAAATTATGAATAGGATGAGGAGAAGAACAGTGGAAGATCTAAAGTGGACCTCTAAAAATGAAATTTACATTGTATGGGATTAACAAAAGATTAGGTACTACAGAAGAAAATGCTACTAAATTTGAAGACATTGGGAGAAATCTAAAAACTTGAGTGAAAATTGCACAGAATATGAGTTAGTTATAGAAAATAACAGGTACCCTCATATAGGTGTAATTGAAGTCTACAGGACTGGCATAATTGAAGAAATGACTAAATTGTTTCCAAATTTGATGAAAATTATAAACACACAGATCCAAGAAGCTTAGTGAACCTCAAGGAAAAGAATGATGAAGAAAAACACAGAGGCACATCATTATCAAATTGCTATAATACAGTGATAAGGAATTTTACAAATAGCCAGTGAGGGAAAAAACATTACTCAAAGAGGAAAAATCAAAGATCAACAGTAAACGTCTTATCAGACTCAATGAAAGAAGACAGTGGAATGACATCTTTAAAGTACTGAAAAAAAAATTATCAACTGACTAATCTATACACAACAAAAATAACTTTGAACAATGAAGGCCAAAAATTGTTTTCAGACAAAAATCCAAGAGAAGTCTTCAGGAGCAGAGCAGCATGACAAGAAATGTTAAAGGAAGTCCTTCAGGCATAGGGAAAATGATATCGGGTGTAAATTTGTATCTAAGCAAAAGAATGAGCAGCGCCAGAAATGATAAATGTGTGAATTTAAAACATTGTTTTTCTTGTTGCTAATATTTCTTTTAAAATAATACTTATTTGGAGATTTGTAATATATGTAAAAGTAAACAGATTTGACAGGAATAGCAAAAATATGGAGAAATGGAAATATACTCTCATAAAGTTTGTATGCTACATGTGATAAGGTATATATTATTTGAACGTAGACAGTGATAAGATAAAGAATACTGTAAGCCTTATAGCAATCATAAGAAAGAAGTATACTTAATAAGCCAATAAAATAAATAAATGCAATAATGAAAAATAATACAAAAGGAAAAGAAAACAGAGGAAAAGGGGAACAAAGACAATATGGGACATATAGAAAACAAAGAGCAAGATGGTTAATTTAAACTCAAACACATAGATAATCACATTAAATGGTCTAAACACTTCAGTTAAAAGGCAAAAATTGTTATGCTGGGTTTAAAAGAGCAGACCCAATTATATATACTATTTATTTTAAAAAATTAAATGTAAACAAATTTTTAGATAAAGTGAAAGAATGGAAAGATATTTATGCGCTCTGTAATCATAAGAAAGCTGGAGTAATTATAGTAATATCAGATAAAGTAGCCTTCAGAACAGGAAGGATTAGTAGAGATTAAAAAATTAAAATAATGATAAAGGTATCAGTTTATCAAGGTGTAACAATCCTTAATGTTTATTCATCAGTGTGACATAACAATCTTAGATGTTTATGTACCTCTTAGCAGAAATTCAATATACATGAGGAAAAACTTAAACAAATGAAAGGAGAAATCAACAAATTCACAATTACAGTTGGAGATTTTGGCATGCCTTCCAAGATAATTAATATTAGAAGTAAACAGAAAATCTGTAAGATATAGTAGATGTGAACAATTAAATTGATCTAAATTCAATTTATTAAATGCTCCACACATCAACAATAGAATACACATTATCAAGGGCATATGGAACATTTACCAAGGGAGTCCATATTCAAGTCTTAATACATTTAAAATTATTACAATCAATGCAAACTATGTTCTCTGACCATAATGGAAATAAATTAGCTATCATAACAAAAAGATAGCTAGAGAATTCCCAAAGATTTGGAAATAAAAATACAATCCTAAATAACCCATGGATCAAAGAACAAATGATAAAGAAATTAGAAAATACTTTGAATTAAATGCAAATTTAAACACAACTTATTAAATTTGGGGGATGCAGTTAAAGCAATGGTCAAGGGGAAACCTAGAGCATTAAATGCTTATATTATAGATTACCTAAAATCAATAACCTATGTTTCCAGGTTAGAAACTAGAAAAGAAAGAAAAAATTAAGTTGAAAGTAAACATAAGAAAGAAAATAAAGAGAAGAAATCAAAGAAATAGGAAACAGGAAAGCAAAAGAGGAAAATCAATTAAAACAAAAACTGGTTCTTCAAGAATATCACTAAAAATGATACTGCTCTACCCACACTAATCAGCAAAGAAAGAACAATTAACCAATATCAAAAAAGTGAGGATACCAACTTACACCTGTTAGAAGGGCTATTATCAAAAAGAGACAAAATAACAAGTATTGGCAAGGATGTGGAGAAAAGAGAATGCTTGTGCACTGTTGGTGGTAATGTAAACTGGTGCAGCCACTATCAAAAACAATATGCAAGTTTCTCAAAAAATTAAA